>CAJNOQ010005435.1:0-15330 GCA_905250885.1 Didymodactylos carnosus | reverse complement strand
CACAACCTTCAAAGGCTTCCTTGACATTAGACCGAGATATGCATTTTTCAAGCCACACTAGTGTGCCTTGAAAAATGCATATCTCGGTCAAATCTCAATAAAAAAAGAAATCCTTTGGAGGTTGTGCTAATCTAGTGGTCCTCTACTTATGGGCAAAATATGAGCTCGAAAGCTCGTAATCAGTTTGGTGACCTTGTTGACCTGTGCATAGAAAACGATCGGAATCTCTACTATTTTACGGGAAAGCTGGCAGGTTTTTCCGGTCAAAGCTGTTCTCTGATCACGCTTCATCTAACTAGCACGAAAAAAGCAGGAAAAAGCGTATTCGAAAACGTAGTACCAATCTCATGGATTTACCCACTTTTGAAGAAGTCTACAAAACTGTGTGGACAATGCAAGAGCTTATGTGGAAATGTTAGACATTAATGTGGGACTTATTATGAAATGCCATAATCTACACTTCAAAACAGTAAAACAGTTGTTATGATATCTGTTCTCGTTTAAGAGTAATAACCGATTTAAAACAGGGAGTTACTTTTCAGGCATCCTGTATTTCATTAAAAATCCCAATACTCAGCAATATAAACAGTTTTTATATGTTCACTAGTCAGTTAAAGCCTCTTCGAGAGTAATTTCAATGGAATATACTTACATTCAGTGTTTGACAAATCTCAGTGACAGTAGCAGCATCTTGATTGTCTCAATCCCACATAAATAAAATCAACAATAAACAGAGTGCATTATATTTTGAATGGAGCTGAACTCAATTTTTTGGAAGTGAAAATGTCCACAGGAATAATCCTTGTTATACGTTTCGCTCCTTTCTCCGTCGGACGGTGCACATTGTCAGGGATAGTATGACACATATCAAAAACATTCTAGACATACTTTCCTGACTTCTTTCAGTCATGGTTAGTTCTAGTTCTGGATTATTGCCTGATACTTTTAAAACTGTATGTAAGAGTTGGTTTTCTCAGCGTATATCATCATTAGCTGTTATATTAAACAGTCAAAGGCCATTTTGCAAGCCTATCTAGTTATCTCTGTTAGAGGATGAAGCCCTACTTTGCACTCCATTCGATATTTCAGAGTGGTGACAAATTTCATGAAAATTCCAGGCAGAATCAGAACTCGAGGTCTAGTAGAATTACATCAGAGTCGTACTGATAATTTGTCTTGAATGGGTAGGATTCTGTTAGGAATAGGAATTTCCACGGAATTATAGAATGACACTTCTGGTATTTGAAAAGCGTCTAAGTTTATATTATTTTATGTACTGAATAAGAAAAAATTAGTTTGAGAATTTCAATAGAATAATGCAATAGAAATCTTTGCTATTTTTTGAAAACTGATGCTTTGTTAAAAAAGGCGGTCGAGTTTAAAAGTTTGAAATTTTCTCTCTCAAAAAGTTCCTTGAAAAATTTAACCATACTTATTCTCGATCAACTCGATGAGTTCTATCCAATCATGTATAAATCAATCAAAACAAATTTCCAGTTGGGCTCTGAATTTTTAGCACCTTACTTATATTTCATCATTATGCACCTAAAATATATCAAATATTATTCAGTTTCTTTTCTTCTGAGTGAACTAAGGCTACAAATGACTGTTGTGCTCAACATCTCCCAACTAGTCAGATTGATAACAGACTGTATAAGAGCAGTATACCTTGTTGCATAATCAAATGTCTTATGATGTGTCATTGGGTATGAGACTTAAAGACTTCCATACCCAAGCAAGAAAAATGAAGCTAGAATCGGGTGGTTGGAGCTGGGCAACACGGTTTTCGACCCGGTTAAGCTACCTCTACCTCAAAGTCTAACCTAGAGTCGGGTGGTTCAACCTACTCTAGGGCGGATGGGAGGTTATCAACAAGGTTAACCGCCCACTTAACCGACCGATCGACCTGGCTCCAATCGGGCAATTAACCGACCCGGTTCAGCTAGTTTCAGACATGAAATACATTAGATACACGGAGGTTATCAACTAGGTTAATCTACAGGTAAACCGGACGGTTGGAGTGTCCGATTCCTCCGGTTAACCGGGTACTCTAACCTAGCTTAAAAAATAAGAAAAAAGAATATGTGCTTAACGAGAATCGTAAGATGGAGACGTCTTTGCTTTCTATACATGGGTAACGGTTGGTTACGGATGAGACAAAATGAGTAATACTGTTCTCTTTCTTACACTACTTTCAAGGTAAACGCCGCGTACTTCTTATCTCAGTTCTGAGTGCGCTGGTCAGCGAGTTCGATTCTCGTTAGGCACATTTTCTTTCCGTATTTGTTAAGCTAGGTTAGAGCCCCCGGTTAACCTGGCACTTCAACCACTCGGTCAACCAGGCACTCGAACCGCCCGGTTAACCTAGTTGACCACCTCCTACTAATCAGATATTTTTCGTCTTCGGATCTAGCCTAACCAGTCGGGTAACTGGGCGGTTAACCTAGACGTCAACCTCCCGCTCCTACTCGATTATGATAACCTGCTGTTCGGCCCGAGCAAAAAAAGTGACGCTAGAATCGGGCGGTTGGAGTTAGATAACACGGTTTTCGACCACCGGTTAAGCTAGCTCCACCTCAAAAAGTTTAACCTAGGATCGTGCGGTTAAACTTACTCTAGGGCGGTTGGGAAGGTTATTAACTAGGTTAACCGCCCACTTAATCGACCAATCGAAATAGCTCTATCCGATCTAGCTCTAGAGACCTGCACGGGTTAAGAACACCTAACCCGCACCCGACCCGACCCGATGAAAACAATCTCACCAGAAAACTGTGTTTGAGAAAGAATATAGACTTGCCTTGTTAGACAAAAGTTTTTCGGTGCATATTGTAGAATCTCGTAGTTCAAAAAAAAAGTTTTGAACAACGTCTGATTGGTCATTTTGTCTAAAAGGTTTATCTATTGAAAATTCCTCAGTACACTTTGTTAATAGATTATCTTAACCGAGATGATGACCACATCCTGTTTCTCATTGGTCAGTCGGTATCACCTAATACTAAGATAGCAAGTAAAGAGCATTATCGTAAAGTCTTCTATGCACGGGTGTTTAAAACAGTACATTGAAAACAAGCAGTAGGGGATGTATTGCCATTGATTTCAGTGCGGGAAGCACTCTCTTATGTGCAAAGAAAGCAATCATTAATCGACTTAGTGAATGCAGTTGTTCTGAAACAAGTCCATCATAACTTTCAACCAGTAATACAAAGCTAAAAATATTATTTATATTGTAAATTGCGTCGCCAAATATTCAATCCGAATCCGACCCGACAACATCTTAACCCGAACCCCATCCGACCCGACAGTATCTTAACCCGAACCGACCCTAGGGTCGGATTGCAGGTCTCTATCTAGCTCCAACCGGAAAATTAACCGACCGGTTCAGCTAGTTCCAGACATGAAATACATTAGATGCAGGGAGGTTATCATCTAGGTAACCGCCCACTTAACCGACCGATCGACCTGGCTCCAATCGGGCAATTAACCGACCCGGTTCAGCTAGTTTCAGACATGAAATACATTAGATACACGGAGGTTATCAACTAGGTTAATCTACAGGTAAACCGGACGGTTGGAGTGTCCGATTCCTCCGGTTAACCGGGTACTCTAACCTAGCTTAAAAAATAAGAAAAAAGAATATGTGCTTAACGAGAATCGTAAGATGGAGACGTCTTTGCTTTCTATACATGGGTAACGGTTGGTTACGGATGAGACAAACGAGTAATGCTGTTCTCTTTCTTATACTACTTTCAACACTCATCAAAGAATGGAAGCGAAAGTTTTAGTTCATATCGTTTAAAAATGTGTTGATACATTTCACGGGATATGTGAAAGGATGAGTCGTGATTTTCGCAGAAAAAGGTAATAAGAAAGACAGGCACTACACTCGATACTTGAGTTTGTGGCATCTTTTTTACATGTCCTTTTCACACTTTCTAACTTTTTTAAAACGATTAACGCATAGAGAGACCGAAAAACAAACAGATATATGACATGAATGAAATGAAAGATTCATTATTCATTCTCCTTTCGTCCAAATGAAACACTACTATACCACAGAAAAGAAAATCATTTTGTTTGATGTTATAGAAAGAGAATGGAATATTGTGAAGTTAGTCATTCATTTCATCTCTACAGTTAACCGACCGGCCAAGTTAGTTTCAGTTAGTTCGTGATTGGGAAGGACATGAAGAAGATTATTGTTTATTCCGGTGGTGTAAACAAACTATTTTGGAACATTTCAGCTAAGTTTTGCAACAGACTAATAATTAGGAAAGGACCTTGCCGGTTTTCAAAAGTATGTCGAAGTAGAAAGCTATATATCAGATTTTGTAGAGCTTGTCGCGACGCATCTAAACCTGTATTGGGTTTAGATTAATACCGTCTGATTACCGAGATATGGGTGTCATCATGTTCTTGGTCTTTAATCGGTATTGATGCAAGAGAGAGAGTCGAGATTTGGTAATGTAGTTCAATGAGATGTTGTCTTACCCATATTCTTGTAAAGCAATGAAAACTGTACAAACTAGTTCGGTAATGGGAAATAGAGGCTAGTTCTTCTAGGAAAAATGGGTCATTTATGAAAAAAAACCGATCATACCCATATAACATGTGCGCAGTAAAATAACTGTGAAACCCAAATGATATACAGAAACAAATTCGAATTTTGTCGAAAACTGTATGAGTATGACCTCTATCTACCACGTTCATGTCGAGGTCTGAAATCCATCTGCGTCTATGGGAAAAAAATCTTTACTGAAAAAGTGTACCACAATAAGGTATATTTTGGACTTAAACTTGTTTTTTTCTGGTCTGATTTACTCATCAATCAGTTTTAACCCCATATTCGTAATCTACGAACAAAATTGAGTCGAACGGAGTATTAAACATATGTTCAAACACAAAACCGCTTTTTGGGGACAAGAAACCCTACGAAAGATCTTGATGGAGCCTGTTTCTCGAAAAGCACACATTTACCGGCCAAGTTATAGTTTTATAGAGTATTAAATTCTAAACAAACTGTACCCTTTAGATTCAGCTTATGTTACAAAGGAAAAGTATTTAGACTTATTTTACATATAGTATACAGGACGATATTGAACGTCGAAAGGTCATTGACCAGAAAATCTTGCCAAAAAGGGACACAGGTTTCTAGTTATACACGATTAGATAGCCTGTGAAATTCTCTACAAAATGACCTAGTTAGAATATCTTGACTGAAGCGATATATTATTCAAAAGAATATCAGTGAATAGCTCGTGAAATTCTCTATAAACTGAGCTCGTCAAAATATCTAGACAGGCAAGACCAGCCATTAAGGATATGCAAAAGATGCGTTTGGATGTTATATATGCAGTACAGTGTTTCATAATCAGAAGAACTTCTTTGTTTTTGATATTTCAGTAAAAGCTGGAACAAATCTGACTACTGTTTTGAATAGCCCGAAGCTTTTTCTATCAGATGAGGTGCATATCACTATTTTATGAGAAAACTTGATAATAGGGTTTCTGGAAAACCTGAAGGCTAAACCTGAACAAAATAAGATATCTCCGAATCTAATATCTCAATGAGATGTTGCCTTACCCATATTCTTGTAAAGTGTACTACAATAAGGTATATTTTGGACTTAAACTTGTTTTTTTCTGGTCTTTTTCTGGTAAAATAGTGATATGCACCTCATCTGATAGAAAAATCTTCGGGCTATTCAAAAGTCTCTTTGCAAACTTGAACGAGACTTGTAGGCGATGGAGCTAGATTCTCTCCGCAGAGAATTTTTGCTTTGGTACGTTCTATGGAATGAATGCTGGAATTACTTGATGCAGTCAGTAATCATATTAATTTTTTATGTTCTTTGCGATAGCTGGTCGTTGAATCAATTAACAATATTCGTACCGTCGTACAATTAACAAAAGAAGAACACTTTGGTGATAAATATTGTTCTATGTTGAAGGAACAATATAGGTAAGTGGTTGTATACAGTATCTTCATCTCTACAACTTGTAAATCATCATAGTCATTGAACAAATCTATTACATACTCATAGATCATGCCGAATGTAGAACATTAGAGAAGTTTTACCTGTTCAATTCGATACTTATTGAGATATGACACCTTTGGATTCTGACAGCTTTAACGAGCATTCAAACGGCATAGTCTAGATTTCGTCAAACTTGAAATTTTAAAGTTTTATAATGCATGTAAAACTTGTCCATTTCTAATGAATGAAAGTCAGTGGCGTTGGTTTACTAAACAAATGCTTTACACTTGAGCCATCAAACACGATCAAGTGTTACGTCATCCAAGGGAATGATGCTAACTATCAAACTATTATCGACAAGACTACCACTGTCACATCACTATGCCTTCCCAAAGTAACACGTAAAACATACTAACAATAGTTCATGGCAACCAATGACAAGTGGCTCTACAATCAACAGGGATTTGTAGGTGCTAGATAGATGACGATAGTGGCGCCAGTTGTGCATGTCTGCTGATTTAGCGTTGATTGTAGCGCTACTTGTCATTGGTTGCCGTCAACTATTGTCACTTTCCAAGTAATAGCGTGTGTTACTTTGGGAAATAATAGTAATGTGGTAGCCCTTGACAGAAGAAGCACTTCTAACAAATGGTTTGAAACCGACCTGTATAAACATGGCTTTGAATATTTGTTAAGCGTCGTTATATTGTAAAAGGTCAATTATTGAAGGAAGAGAGTTTACTGTGAAGTAGTAAGGACTATTACAACTCTTTTTGATTGTTACGTTCGTTAACTAACCGCTTGCTAAATAGATTGTTCAGAGCAAATGCATAATCATCAGTTAGCTCTCTCTTGGATAGAGAAAGAATTGTTTATATGAGCAAAATTCTGACTATTTATTTAGATCATCGGTGAAACGTGTTTTCATTACTGGAATTTTACACGGTCTCCAATTAGGCATAGTATTTTTTATGATACCTTGCTTATTTTATAAAGCAATAATTTTGGTCGAACAACATGAAATTGCACATAATAGCATTATGCTGTAAGACAAGTTTTTTAATGATTTAATTAATTAATTGTTTGGTTGCTCTTGTTTAGAGCTTTTGCTTTCGCACTCTTTGGTATGCAAACATTTGGAGTAGTATTGGTGATGTGAGTTGGTTCACCCATAATTTATTATTTTAAAATACAGAGTGACTTCACTTGATATAATGATCCATTAGTTTGTGATTTTCATCAATCTCAGTATTTTGTTGCAGTAATTTAATCATACTCTTTTCTGAAACTAGAAAAAGTCGTATTTAACTATACGATATTAGTGAGAGAAAGGGTGTTAAAGATAATATTACATAAATCCACCGATTGCCTTACTAGTTTTATTCGAAGGTTGTTGTCACAGCTTTCAAAAAGATCCGTTTGTAACTATGTATTTTTATAGTCTTCTTTTACTTATCATATTGGTGACAGAGCAGTTTTTAACTTTTTCTTTGAACAGAGCACCAGAGTTTGGTAAATCAATTTCTGCTGCTCAAAGTTTTGTTGATTTATTTGAAAGAACACCTACAATTAACAACACTTTCACAGATGGTAAAAAATTAGTAAGATGAGAATATGTCATTTCTACTTAATACAAACTCGCTAAATGTCATTTAAATAGGAAAATTTTACCGGTAAATTCGAATTTAAACGTGTCCGTTTCTTTTATCCAATTAGACCTGAGGCACCTGTGTTAGAACATTTCATTTTAAATATTAAACCTGGTGAGACAAAAAGAACCTAGAACTATGAGTCAATATTAACGTTATCTCTTAACTTTCTTTTAAAGGTCAATATATAGCCATCGTAGGTAAAGTTTGCGTGCAAATTGCATCACAATTATACTGAAAACACAAATGTGGTACCTCCTTTTACATTGATTTGTATAAGAAACTTTGTTCTTAGGTGCAAGTGGTTGTGGAAAATCAACAATTATACAACTCATTGAAAGATTTTACGATGTTACTCATGGAAAATTGGTAAGATTTAATGTGAACATAAAAACGAGCGGATTACAGTACTGTGTATCACTATGCATATCCTCATTCTCCACCATGAATAAACTAAAATAGCGTAAAATATATTCTGTTTTGTATATCGAATAAATTGAGTTGTGGCTAGTTTAAAAAAAAATTGTATTTGAGAGATGTACATTTATTTGCGCTAGATTGGTTTATTCTAAGTCTTAATTAATCTTTTCTTTTTAATTTTATTCTCCAATTACTCATAGTCCTCTCACGAGGGAACCTCTTGAGGTTATAAATCGCTTTTGAACTCGGACTACTTGTATCTTTCAGACCTCCGTGAGTAGTGAAATACCCTAAGTTGGTGCATCTCCATGGTGCTTTGTTGCTGAGATATTGAATTTTTAGTCAGTTTTTGCCCATAGAGCTTGGATTTCGAGCAAAATCCGACTTTCGAATTTTGACATGAAACTTGCCACACTGGTAGCCCATGATTATAGTAGTACGATGGGAAAAAATTTTCCTGCCTTGATATATTGAGACTCAAATATTTCACCTGAAGGTGAGGGTGAAGGTCAGATGTTCGAGTCTCAATATCGCAAGGCAAGAAAATTCATTGGGATCGAATTTTTTGACTATGACCATGGGCTACCAGTGTGGAAAGTTTCAAGTCAAAATTTGAAAGTCGGATTTTGCGCGAATCCAAGCTCTATAGGCAAAAACTGACTAAAAATTCAATATCTCAGCAACAAAGCACCATGGGGATGAACCAACTTAGGGTATTTCACTACTCACGGAGGTCTGAAAGATACAAGTAGTCCGAGTTCAAAAGCGATCTATAACCTCAAGAGGTTCCCTCGTCAGATAAATTTGATATGAACTCAAAATGCAATAAGAGGCTAGAGTTTTTAAAAAAGAGGACGGTTTCAACTTGAATATTGAAGTCGGTTTCGACCAGCCAGCCGGTTATCTCAGCCATGAAAAAGTCCTGTCGTACCAGTTGGATTTATGACCTGATGCATTCTTTTATGCTTCAATCAACTAAGAAAACTTAAGCATTTTATTTATATTAAAACACCGTGATCTCACGTCATATGATAATTTCCTTAACATATAGCTTGTTCATGACAAAGATATAAAAGAACTACATCTACAATGGTATCGTTCTCAAATGGGTATTGTTAATCAAGAACCAATACTGTTTGATCTATCAATAAGAGAAAATATTGCCTACGGTGACCATTCTCGATACGTTCCGATAAATGAGATAATAGAAGCAGCAGAAAAAGCTAATATTCATAAATTTATTCAAACACTTCCTCAAGTAAGTGGATATTAATAATGTAAGAAAAAGCTTGTCAGATGACAATTCGGGTGTACAAAGTACCTTAGAGTCTATAATTGTAATACTAAATTCGTAAGGTTTGATAAGGAGAACTCTGATTGTTCATCACTCCATGAGTCGGTTGTGAAAGAGATACTATGTTGAGGATTTCAAGCACATTACTTCTTAAAGGTACATTCTTCGTTTTCGTCAAGAGTATCGAATGGCTAAAATATGTTCAGAAATACAGAACAATTTTTAAAATTTTAGGGTTATGAAACAAACGTCGGTAGTAATGGAACACAGTTATCTGGTGGTGAAAAACAACGTATATGTATAGCACGGGCATTAGTTAATAATCCAAAGGTTTTGCTGTTTGATGAACCAACAAGTAGTTTAGATGCTGAAAACGAAAAAGTAAAATATGACCAATCTAAAATTAACACGAACAACATTAGTATTCAATTTTTCTCTTTAAACCTAGGTCGTCCAGCAAACCCTCGAGCAAATACAAGGAAATTGTACAAAAATAATAATAACACATCGTTTATCAACACTACAAAATGCTGATTTAATTTGTTTCCTACAACATGGACGTATTGTCGAAAGCGGAACCCACAATGAATTATTAAACAAAGGTGGATTTTATTCAAAACTATATAGAATACATTCAAATTGAACTAAGAATGTCATAATGCGGAATATATAAGTCATTCGAAAAAACACAGTTCTTTATACTCTAGACGTTATGATCCAGCTTCTTTACTCTCTAATCATTGTCATTGTCATTCTTTATTTTCCTTTATGTCCGTGAAGAGCATTGACCGAGAGGGATTGGAGGTTAACAATAGAGATTTGCTAATGACAAAGAATAACTGTTGACGTGATTCTCAAGAAAGACCATCGATTACTTAAGAAAACTATTTAGTGAAACCGAGCCGACTAATACAAAGACTGAGAATAAAAAACGATTTGTAGAAGATTTGTTACTGACAACCGATGTTGAATCTTTCTGTGCTAAGATTCCGATTGAGGAACCAACAACAAAAGTGTCCTGGTACCAGTGGATATTTCATACACTATTTAATTCTCATAATACAGCACAGTAGTACACCACCCAACAAAACCTAAATTTAAGCTGATAGACGTATGTTTTTAAATAGAACAGTAACTAGTTACAATGTGATGCAAAGTAAATTGTTATTATAACACACACACATATAAAGCGCTTAGATCTACCGATACGGGTTTCTGTATTTAGTTGTAGCATTAGCTATATTTCGTGCAAAGAATATAGCCAAATGGAATTGAAGTTCCTTTATACACTTATACAAAAATTACTCTAAAATGTAATGTTATGCAACAGCAGAATACAGGAATATTCGCAGAATA
Organism: Didymodactylos carnosus; assembly: GCA_905250885.1. Lineage (NCBI taxonomy): Eukaryota > Metazoa > Rotifera > Eurotatoria > Philodinida > Philodinidae > Didymodactylos > Didymodactylos carnosus. Next base: position 4,637 of record CAJNOQ010005435.1, on the reverse strand, counting down.
GCGGAACAGCGATACTAATATATAAAGAAACGCTCTCTTAGTCTACAAAGAAGCCGCTGAAGACGTTAGTGAGAGTCATATACGTAGGGCATTAGAAAAATTCCTGGACTAATTTTATTTTAGAAAAACGAAAAGCGTTGAATTAAAACTTTTCGTTTTCAGTTTTTAGTTTTTCGTTTCTAGTATGCTGTAGTGAGTAATCAGTATTAAACTTTCAGGTTTTTGTTTTTGTTTTTTCTCTCTAGTATGCAGCAATGAGTATTTGGTAAATAACTTAGCCTTTTGTTGCATATCTCGGTCAAAAAGGCATATCACTCCATATCCTTTGGATATTCTTCTCGAAGTAAAGTCAGAGTAAAACATGATGCAATTTCGGCTGAAAATGCATCAAAAAAAGCCCGGCCTGATCTGAGTAGATCTGTAATTATATATAATGTTCTGACAAACATCAGGGAAGAGCTCACTCTCATCCCTCCTGCACCCTACCCTACACATACTCTATATCCTTCCGTTTTCGCCATTCTCAGGCTCAAACTAAAACTTCTAGTAGTAGAAACTAAAAACTGTAAACTAGCGCGCTGCGGGTTACAGTCAATCCGCCGTCTGTTCCGTATGATCATGATGTGCGCTATATCAATGGACTCACCTATAATCTTCCGAACCCAAGTAGAACTCATCAGGATCTACAAAGTTCACCCTTCACCTTTGTCTTTGAACGAATAGTTGATGAAAAAATCGCTAATTACTTTTCACGCTCTATATGCAATATATATACCGCTGGGAAAAATCGAATAATTTGTGCTGCGATTCGCTATCTCACTGGACCTAACTACCTTTTCCTTTTCACGCTCTATAAGCAATAAATATACTGGTGGGAAGAATAAAAATATTTTGTGCCACGATTCACTATATCAATCGACTCAACTATATTCTTGATGGACCCAACTAGAATTCATCGCGACCTACAGCCTTCCCCTCGCTATATCAATAGATTCAACTGTATTCATGATCGACCCAACTAGAATTCTTCAAGGTCTACAAAATGCACCCTTCGCATTTGGCTGTTCGACGAATAGTGAATGAGAAAATCGTTAATTGGTTATCACCCTCTATATGCAATATATATACGAGTGGGAAAAATGAAATAATTTGTGGCACGATTCGCTATCTGAACGGACCCAACTGTACTCTTGATGGACCCAAGTAGAATTCATTATTAAGAGCTACAAAATGCATCCTTCACTTTTGTCTTTTTCGACAAATAGTTAATGACCATATCGCTAATCCCTTTTCACGCTCTATATGCATTATATATACGAGTGAGAAAAATGAAATAATTTGTGCTGCGATTCGCTATCTCACTGGACCAAACTGTATTCGTGATGGACTCAGCTGTATTTTTGATGGATCCAAGTCGAACTCATCAAGATCTACAAAATTCACTCTTCGCATTGGCTGCTCGACGAATAGTTAATGAGAAAATCGCGAATTACTTTTCACGCTCTATATGCATTATATATACGAGTGGGAAAAATGAAATAATTTGTGCTGCGATTCGCTATCTCACTGGATCCAACTGTATTCTTGATGGATCTTCCTATAATTCATCAAGATGTCTAAACTTCATCCTTCACTTTGCTCTGTTCAACGAATAGTTAATGACCATATCGCTAATCCGTTTTCACGCTCTATATGCAATATATAAGCGGGTGGGAGAAATAAATAAATTGTGGCACGATTCGCTATTTGACTGGACCCAAGTGTATTCTTGAGCGACCCAAGTAGAATTCTTCAAGGTCTACAAAATTCACCCTTCACTTTTGCCGTTTCGACGAGTAGTTAATGAGAAAATCGCGAATTACTTTTCACGCTCCATATGCAATATATATACGAGTGAGACGACTTAAATAATTTGTGCCACGATTCGATATCTCACTGGACCCAAGTACATTCTTGACGGACCGAACTAGAAATCATCAAGAGCTACAAAATGCACCTTTCACTTTTGTCTTTTCGACGAATAGTTCGTTGTAGCTATCTGAGCTTCTGCAGCTTACCTCACGTTCCCAAAACGCATACTCATGGCACTTCTCCGAATTTCGGTATCTTACCTTACCTATCGTTCTCTTAACTTCGCCACCTTAATTTACGTATCCTTACTAACAGGAATTTCTGGCTTTCTGCGGTAACTTCCCTCGTCGCACGAAACTTTCTCTGTTGCCTAACAGGAATATCTGCCTTCCCACAACAATTTCTTCCCTTTCACAAGAATTACTCTGAAACTGAAAACACGAGCTTCAGTCTCTTTTTTCACAGGAACTTCTCTGCTCGAACGAGAATTTTTCTCTTGTCTAACAGGAATTTCTCTCTTTTCATGACAGTTTAATCTCTTTCACACTATCTCTGTGATGATCAAAAAACGAAAGTCAGACTGCATGAGAATTTCTCTCTTTTCGCGAGAACTTCTCTCCTCGCACGAAAATGTCTGTCTTGTCTAACCGGATTTTCTCTCTTTCCACTAGAATTTCTTCTCTTTCACAGGACTTACTCCAAAACTGAAAACAGAAAAGCCAGACTCCACGAGAATTTCTCTGTTTCCGTGGAAACTTCTCTCCTCGTACGAGAATTTCTCTCTTTTCGCGAGAACTTCTCTCCTCGCACGAAAATGTCTGTCTTGTCTAACAGGAATTTCTGTCTTCCCACGAGAGTTTAATCCCTTTCAAAGGAATCTCTCTGATGATCAAAACAGGTTAGTCAGGCTCCGCGAGAATTTGTCTCTTTTCACAGGAACTTGTCTCCTCGCACGAGAATTCTCTCCTGTCACAAATTTGTTTGGCAGAAATTCGTCTCTTCCCGGGAGACTTTCTTGCCGTGCACAGGAGTTGCTCTTAAAATGAAAGCACGAAATTCAGACTGCACGAGAATTTCTGTCTTGTCTGACAGTAATTTCTGTCTTCGCACGAGAATTTCTTCCCTTTCACAGGAATCTCTCTAATGATTAAAATACGAAAGTCGGACTCCATGAGAGTTTCTCTCTTTCCAGAGGAACTGTTTCCACGAGGCCTACTTTCCATTCAGACGTTTTTTGTATTAATGAAAAACAAACACTAAAGGTTGCACGGTAATTCAAGACAAATCCCTGATTTGTATTGAGATATGAATTTGAGTAAAAGTCTCTCTTTTGGTACGGCGAAATTCGTGGAATTATTTTGAGTCTGTCGTGTGTTTGTATGTTTTATGTGTTTTAGATACATCAAGGATTGCATGCAGTTGGTTTTGCTCATGAGCAACCCATGTCGACAGGTGCCCAATCAGGTTTGTATCACTCTTCAGTCTTGCAGTACTTGTTTTGAGAGTCTCTCTTCAGATCAATAACATAATTTTCAATTCTATCCTCAAGATCAAGTTCAACTGTATACACCATGCGATATCCATTCGATAATGCACTATGGGTGGGGATCATTCTCGAAATGGTCAAGGAACGGTATTACCAAAAGATCCAAATGTCCCTAAAGAGTAAGGGGGCGGTGGAAGAGATTTGAGCTGGTGGGTTAGAAAAAGTTTCTCTGCCTGATCCCTTATGCATCAAAATGATGTGATAATTAAAACAGAGAATATACCCCAAATCAATGTAATAAAGCTCAGAATTTACTTTAACGATGTGTTGATTTAGACACTTTATTTTCTGACATTTCTTATACGTTACTGATTATTTTTCATTGAACAAATACAAAATATATATATATCACATCATGGAATCCAAAAATTTCTAATTTTATTTATAAAACTCCCGTCAAATTATCTAAAATTAATACATATACGTGATTTTAACACGATTTACGTTTACAATTAATCATGAGATATTACACAAATATTAGTGTTTGTCAAGTATCTTTCTTATGTTCATTATCAAGTTGTTGATTACAGTTCTTATAAGCGATTTATAAATCTGATATTTTTTAAAATGTCAGAATGCTAGAACAGAGTTTTTAATAGATTTCCGAAACTATGCAGTAGTTAACCTTTAGACTATGGGAAAGTAATCTACATATGCAAGAAATATTTCCAGAAATTTTTCAGTCAAAAACGTGTTCCTATGGTAATACTTTTAATAAGGACATCATGTCACAAAAGTGACCAGTCCTCGTACAGTAACTATATTCCTATCTATCCATCTATTTGACCAGTCACCATTTGGTGCAGTGGGCAATAAAAATGCATCCCATTCGTTTTTGTTTCTTGCCAATTGTATAGCTTCATCATAAATCAACCCCATTTCCTTTAAGTCTCTAGTAATTGTTCCTCTCCATGATGTTGGTGGTCTTCCCATTCTTGTTTCTACACCTTGTGGTTCCCATTGTAATATCTGTTTAGCGAGCCTATCCCTGTCCATTCTTATTAGATGCTCGAACCGACGTAGTCGTTGCTTTTTCATAGTTTGCACAAGTAACCATTAAGTGCTAACATTTGAAAGTTATATTATAGATGGAAGACAGTCATGACAGTCATGAGGCTTTGGTCGCTGATCAAGGATATAAGCTGTATGGGTTGAGCAGCGGGAGTAGAACACACTATAGCAATGCACAGGATGGGGATGAGAACACCTCAGAGTTTACTTTTGGACAATTTAGTCCAAA
>CAJNOQ010005434.1:0-15330 GCA_905250885.1 Didymodactylos carnosus | reverse complement strand
ATATATCTGCTTTTTGGCTGCTAATGCTGGTGAGTGCCTCTTCAGTAGAAAGTACGGGTTTTCAGGCTGTCCATTCTAGATGAACACACATTAGCGAAATACCTTTGACTGCTGAGTCGAGAAAACCTCAAGTTTTTGTCTCTTTTCCTACGGTCGTGACTCACTCTCATAGCATCTGCTCCCCTCCCCCGATACCTCGACTTCGACACTTCGTGTCGAAGTGGAGGTGTATGGTTAGAAATATATGGATTCATTGAATAAACTCTTCGAAAATAGCTGGCATAGAAAATACACCTAGATGGTGACCCAAACTAGTCAGACAATTGCAGAGAATTCGCAAATATATCATATACACCAACATGCATTATAATGAATTCCCAGCGAATGCGAATTCATTTCTTAGAAAATCAAATTCTCGGCGAATGTGTATTGTGCAAGCTGTGACAAACGTGACATACAGATAAAAAATGAAAAGAAGGACATATACGTCGTATCTTCATGAAGCCTATAACGTTCGTACGTACTACATATAACGTGAATAAGAAAACAAAATAGAAAAGAAAATCGCTATTTGCAGCTCTATTGTATAACACACACATCTCCTCATTAAAAAGAATTTTTCCTCTTCGCTTCTCTTCTTTACGTCTGCACAGACACATAATATACGTCAACTACCGATAGTGACATAAATTTCAGAAATCCCTACATTGCATGGACTTCAATATCACAATATACACACACTAAACAACTCTGGATCTTGTCAAGATATTTCAACAACTCTGAAATGATTAATTTAATACGTAATAATCAGAATCTTCATTAACATATTTGGGAATTTGAAAGAAAATCTTAAACTTTATTTTCTACTTAATATTTTCATTTTTTTCTACTGTATCACTACAGTGCAAACTCTACGGTACTATGCATACAGTACCAGAGCTGTTGAAAGTGCACGAGCAACCATAAATTCAAACACAATGTTTGAATTTCACTTTGAAAATTTTCAATGTTCTGTAGTGCTAGTATTTATTCTTATATATGCAAGAACAATCTCAAACAAAATGGTGATTGAAGGCCATGACCAAAACACGTACACTCGTACAGTGACTCGTACAATCCGTACACTTTTTATTGGTCAAGTATACCAATCATATTAAATTCGAATCTCATTGGATTCGAAGCCCAAATAAGATTCTAATTTAATATGATTGGTATACTTGACCAATAAAAAGTGTACGGATTGTACGAGTCCACTGTACGAGTGTACGTGTTTTGGTCATGGCCTGATTGAAAGAATAACATATTTATTTGTCTACCCTATCGACCAATAGAATTTTAGCAGAAGTCCTCTACACTGTAGTACTACAATAACTATAAATAAATGCAAAGTTGGCATATTTACATTTTTGTCGAACCTCTGAGTCATGTCGTAATCAAAATAATTGATAACTTTTTTTGTTAGCAAAGATTTTGTTAATTACAGAAAAGTTTTCATATCTTTTCAAGCTTTCTCTTGATCCAGATTTTTGCAGGCAGATTCCTCAAAAAAAACTTGACAAGATCTTGACAAGAATTGTTGAACATTCTTTGAGATCAAGAAACTTGACAGATCTTGTGCAGATATAAACTTTCTGCAGGACATGGGAATTGAGAAAAGGAAAAACTAGGAACTTATGGGTACTTCCGTACGGGTCCGCCCACTTTATACACGACTTAAAGCCGGGAAAGTTTGACTATATGCAATCAATAGTCCTATTAAAGGTATGTAAAGACTCCTGTCGCCCCATGAAAAAATTATTCAGAACACGGTTTTTCCTCGGCCATAAGTTCTGAATTGAAGCGTTTTGAGGGGTGCCAGAACAGCGAAATCTGGCCTTACCTAATATTATCAAGCATTCTCATACTACTAGCCGGAAAGAGCATACAAAGTTGCATATTTCTATCCGCAAATGAGATTTTCTCCACTGACATTCGGCAAAAATTTTTGACTAGAGGACCTTATCTGCGTTAACAGATATCACTCGTTTTATAGCATGTTGGACGAGCTCAACATCTACACATCAGTTCTTCGACATCGTGTTAGCCCACACACTACTCGGCTAGTGTTATAAAAGGCACGAGGTATTGACTTTGGCCAGCGGGTCTTTCTTGTGGCGGTTTTCCATAAATCCCTCAAGATCCTATCATCTGGCTTGGGTCGGGAACTGGAAAAAATACTAAATTACCCATAAAATGACATGTGGAATCCGAATTTCAGATCAATTTGGATTCAATATTTATGAGCATTGAGGGTTTTGACGGGATTGCTAGGAACCGTCACAAGAAAGACCAGCTGACCAAGGTCAATATCCTACGTCGCTTTCATTTGAATATAAATAAAGTTATGTTTCGTTCGATTTTGAGCTCGTCCAACACGCTATAAAACGAGTGATATCTGTTAACGCAGATAAGGTCCTCTAGTCAAAAAATTCTTGCCGAATGTCAGTGGAGAAAATCTCATTTGCGGATAGAAATATGCAACTTTGTATGCTCTTTCCGGCTAGTAGTATGAGAATGCTTGATAATATTAGATAAGGCCAGATTTCGCTGTTCTGGCACCCCTCAAAACGCTTCAATTCAGAACTTTTAGCTCATGTAATACTAGGCGGACCTGTGCGGAAGTGATGGTGATAGATACATTAACTGTAACTCAAAGAGTATAGCGAATAAGATAAAAATGTGAGAGTTATACAAAAGTGAATGAAAGATTACATACCGGCGAGGTCAAAATATATAAATATAAAAGAGGGAAGTACATTATTAAGTATATATTCTATATATATATATATATCCATATATCTCATACTCGTAACGTCTCAACTAAGATACAATCCATCCATATTTTAATCAAGTATCTCAGCCAAGAAACCACACTATAATTCTGAAACGTGCAATTGTGCAAGAGTGCAGTGTACAAAGATCTGTTATTCAATAGTTCTGCAAAATCTACAAGGATTACAGACACTTTCACGACATTTAGTATACTTANTAAGTATATATTCTATATATATATATATATCCATATATCTCATACTCGTAACGTCTCAACTAAGATACAATCCATCCATATTTTAATCAAGTATCTCAGCCAAGAAACCACACTATAATTCTGAAACGTGCAATTGTGCAAGAGTGCAGTGTACAAAGATCTGTTATTCAATAGTTCTGCAAAATCTACAAGGATTACAGACACTTTCACGACATTTAGTATACTTACACGTTTTTCACAAAACTCGTGATTCAGAGATAAGCACTCATGATGACATGGAGAGCAATGAGTAAGAACTGCTTTTGTTGTTACGTTTTTTGCATGCATGCGATTACTTGATAATAATTTAATACATGGTAATATTTGACCATGTAATGTGAGAATAATTCCTTAGATAGTCGATAGAGATACATCATATACCTAATTTCATTTCATTCACTATTGAATATCACACTGCACTCTTGCACATTTGTACGTTTCAACGCACGTGTTGTATCTTAACTGAGATACAATCCATATTTTAATCAAGTATCTCATTTGAGAATATAATTTGTACCTCAGCTGAGTCCAGACCCTTATACTTATATCTTTATATATAAGTTATAAGGCACTCCGAATTCGAAGTTACAAGACGACTTTATTTTTGGCTTAATCTTACATCATTCGATAGAGAGTGTCACGCTGATGACGAATAACTGGGTTTTTAGTCTTCCCAGTGTACATTATCAGTGAAAAAAATTCAAAAAACTTAAAGGATCTCTTTTGTCGAAAAACCAGTAACTTTTTTTAAAAACTGAATAATCTGGTTCCACCCCATTTCGAAGTTGTGAAACTATGCTTTTCTTATCCAGCGTTGAAAACTGCACCCAGGAAACTATGTTTCAAGTTTCCAGAACGAAAAGAGTTGTTCAAACGTCAAAGGAAGCCGAGAGATCTTCAGCTTCATCTTACTCATTTTGCATTAATTTTTTGTTATTTCTGTAGCTTTGAGCATTTAGGGCTTTTCTTGTGAATTCTATAACTTTGCAAAGAAATATCATGTAGAGCTGGAAGATGTCTCATTTTGATCAGAAATTTCCGGGCTACAATTATATCTCATTAAGAAGGTTTTTGATTATTATTTAGAGTTTCTGAAAAACTGGTTTTCCAGAAAAGCGGATCTTCGAACGACCATGGGAAACTCCCATATATAGTTCATTTTGAAGCGTGAAAAAGCCTCTATCTTTCTATATAATGAAAGATACTGTATGGATGAAACAAATTCGTTGTTGTCATTGATTTTTTGCTATTTGTATCAATAGGCGACGTGACAAAACTGGATAGTGGATGATCATTCATATTTCTTTGACGTGAGTGGCGCGTTAACAGAGCGATTATGTAGAATGGAGATGAATGTGACGAATATAACCAGGTGTGGATGTTGACGGAGTGAGAAGGTTGGTGAGCTTTTGTACGATGATTTGTGTAAGAATGTGAATACGGTTCTTGCCATGAATTGTTTCTAGACAATAACCGAAACTGTCCACCGCTTTTACAGCAAAGTAATTTGGAACAGCATGTCATAGAGCGTAGATTCTTCTTTTGTGATATATGTGTAAAGACGAGTAAGTCAATCATATGAGCAAGAGTGACCAAGCTTAAGCATCACTTCTAATAACTGAAGAGAATTGTCCTGTTTGACCAATAACTCATCTACAGAAATATGCTTTGGAGAAAGAGGTTGGGGATTTCGAGTATGAAGAATATCATATCCAATGCTACTAATTGTTTTGCCGTCTTTTGACTTTTAGAAAAAATCTACCCTAAATAAGTCGTGCATCGAGTAATTCATCGAAAACCTCTCAAAATATTTTTTATTTAACGTCAGTAAACCAACTATAAGAGAATTTCACAGCGAAACAAGTGCCTCAAAACGCTCAAATGTACCTGTATCTCGTAAAAGTAGTGGAACACTTGGCCAAGTTATATCAGGACTGGAATATTGTAATTGTTTCGGTGTCTTGTTAAACGTGTCAAATTTACGAAATGCGTCGCAAAAGCTATCACATAGGAGTCGAATGAAAGAAAATAATGTTTCAATGTAGGAATGCTTACCCGAAGACTGTTGTTGTTCACACAAGACGAATGCGGAAACACTGTCTTTCTGTTGCTGCAGAAGAATCAGCGCATAAAACTTTGATGTCATTGACGGTGACATAGGTATCAGACTGAATTATGTTGAGAAATAAAAGTCTTACTTCAAATTTCTTTCTAAGAATACCTTTTATCGTGAGTGCTCGCATCATGTATTCAGTTGTTGATTCATCTTTTTTTTCGTTTTTTCTAGATATTGATTGTTGACGTCCTCCATGGACAGTATTTGACCAATTTCTAATGTTGATAATATCCACTGAGATAAATCATCGACTGATGTTTCAAAAGCGTTAATCGAATCGTCGTCGGCTTCGATCGCGGCTTTACATAGACGAAGATCATTTCTATTCGAAGAACTTTTTCTGTTCTATTTACTCCAAACTTTCTTGTATATGGGCTACATGGGGACACTGTATGATGCATATGTATGAAATGTTCTCCTCTAGTTAGTTTAAGACAAAAACTGTGACCAATGCTTCTCTCCTCGTTCTGACGCATTTCTTCTTGTAATTGTGCAATATTTGCTTGATAATCGAAACACAACAAGAAAGCATTCATACTCTTTGTTTAGTATAAAAGGATCGACAACCAAAAAAAGAAACGTTTCGTCGTCACAATCCATACCATTGCTCTTAATAAACTTTTTCCTTTGTTTAAGATAGCTGGCTATCCCATATTATTGTTTTCGATTTTACAGTCATACTGATGGTGCTAAGGGGATGTTTGGTTTCGAGTAGATTCTGCCGGATATGTTGGACTGAAAGTGCTCAGAAGGATCGACCGAGTATGATGATTCTGATGAGTTTTGAATAGATTGGAGCGGTAAAAGTCGGTGGGCCGATTTCAAGTCTTATGCGGACTAGTCCTTAATGTTTAGTCTATGGATAAAGCTGGAAATATAATAATATCAGATTTCTTGGCCGGACAACAATATCCACTAAGAAACAATGTCAGGACATCAATTCGAAATATGACTGGAAAGTCATATTTATTTGAGAAAGTTAATTCATAATACTGGGCACTTAGGAAATTATAAAACAACAAAGAGGGATATATGTGAATTCTATGATAAAATTCATGTCCATTAAATAGTAAATAGTAAAAAAGATGCAAGCCATGATTTCTTATTCAGTTCTTATCTTTCAACAAAATATACGTAGAGAAACATGAACAATAACCATTGTAACAAAATAGAAAGCGTGAGGAACAAATGCAAGGAATGTTGTAATAGACTATGTTCTTTGGATGAGTTTTTATGGCGATTAATATCTGCTTGGGTTGAATGTACATATCAATCAGAGCAAATTGAATTATAAATTGGATATATTTTCGCTTTTTCGCACATACAGTCAAAGTTGGCTATGAGTTGTCATTCGTTAGCGAATAACAATTTAAAGAAACTGTCATAATGCTTTAATCTGAAAATATATAATTTGTTCAACAACAACAACTGGATAAGAATAGCTAAAGAATTTGTTAGGATCAAACGATGCCGATCAAATCAAAGAAATTAGCAAGCAGGAAATGACATAAGTATCGTTTCAATTTCAATATGTATGCCATGGGATATTTATGGTCAAGTCTCAAAAATTTCGTCATATTTCCGCTAATAGTTCGGTCGCTAGTGGGTTGATTCGGCGAACAGTGGTGTTTTACAAGCAGGTAGAGCTGACTGTTTCCTAAAGAATGTTGTAAAAAAGTTTTAGAAACGTAACAGTGTTAATTAGTGTTAATCAATTTCCCGTGAACAACTTTCGATTGTCATAATTACCCCATGGCGCTGTATATTCGATTCTCTCTTTTGTTGCCGATACCAGGGATTCGAATTTTGATGGAATTTAGGTAACAACAAATACAAATGTCCTCATTGCACATCGTGCAATATGACCGAGTTTGGTAAATATTCACCATTTGACGTAAACAGTGGCGCAAGCAGTTTAGAGCAACAATATTTGGAAGCTGCAAAATCCAAGCCAGGCTTTGCTTATCAACATACGTCCTTTTTAAAAACAACTACAGTAAGTCAATATCTTTCATTAAACACATTTACTTGCAGTTAAACATGAACCAAAACAGATTACAGGCTTAATTCGTGTTTTCTCATATTCATGATTTCACCTATGTATTTTTAGATATACGCAAATTATTACTGACATACTGCATATGAAATGAAGAACATCCGATATATTACTGGCAGATGCATTCTTATCTTCCTACCTTATTCACCAAAATAAAGGCTTTTCTGCTTTTAGACCAATCATAAATTTACATTAACCAAAAAAAACGAAATTGAAGTCTCAGGAAGATTAAATTCTCAAATGCATGAAAATTTTTTACGTCACTGACCGTTATATGCTATAATGAAAGACAACCAAAAAGCATTTTTCATCAAGAAATTATGTAATGATTTTTTCGATTTAATGCGGTTATATAACCTTACCGACATATATAAACACGTTAAACAACAATCAATCAACTGGTGCGAGAGATTTAAAAGTTTATTTGGTGCTAATACTGTAACAATTTACATCCATGTTCTTGCGAATCACGCATTTGAATTTCACCAACAATATTACAATCTCGGATTATACAGTTTACAAGGTAATGAAAAATTCAACGACTTAACAAGAAAAGATTTTTTAATGTCAACGAAAAAAAGAAACTTTAATGTACAGTTATTACAGAAACGTACACGATTAAGACTGTTTGATATAGCATTGAAACAAAGTGGATTAGCGTCAATCGAGAAGTTATTTTTCAACTGGGGTATAAAAGATACAATTTCAGCTCAGGAATCATCCCAAAATAAATTTGTTTTTCTCAGAGAGGAATACACAGCGTGTGTATGTGCGATTCAGTTAACTATCTTTTTTCCATGTTTTGCGTTTTTTTTCCATAGAAGATTATTTTAGTTCACTTTATGTAATGTATGAATATGCAACAATAGTCTTTACGCAAATTCTTTCAACAAATACCTTACTCTTTTCAGTGTACATTAATTTAAAAGACTTGACTACCATGGTCCGAAGAGAAAGTCGGAAAGTCATGGTAGTAGAAAAATGTTGCTTCAGAATTGATCATCGACAGTTAACTTCAAATTTAAAACCATTCTCCAGAACTGATTAAGAAGTTCACTCAATTACAAACAAAGTTATAATTTTTTCGTGGGTTCAACAGCGATATAGGCAGCTCGATATCTTAATAAATCTGAGGTGCATTTTATTGAAAACTACTTCAGCATAAGGTTCAAATTCTGTAGTTAAAGGCCGCGGGATAAGTGGAAAAGTGTACTGTCTAATTAATGGTATTTTAATTCGTTAACTTGACAGATTATGAATTAAATTCATAGTGAGAGAGATTTTCTTGGATACAAAGAGTAAATGAATATTCCCACTAAAGTATAGTTATGCAATCAACGTTTAATATAAAGTATATGCGGCTATGCTCTTGTCGTTTCCTACCGTTCATCCCAACAATACACAAAAAAAAGAGAATCAGAGAAGAAAAAGCATATGCAGAAATATGACGAGAAAAATGGGAAAATAAAATAAAAAGCGCTAGTTTCCACGCAAAAACAGTTTTTCGTTTCTTTCTCAAAAACTAAGAGTTGTCCAGGAAAAGGGGTAGCATATCTGGAATTCTCATTAAATTTCCCATCGATTGATGCATTCCGTCTTCTTGTAAACCACTCCCAGGAAAAGTGACCTGTTTTGCAGTGGAATGGCTACTAAAGGATACAGATTCAATTTTGTCGATGACAGACTGCATTATATTTCTTGCATTGTAATGCAACTGACTTAAATTTTTCAGATATCATTGACGTCTCATTAGAATTCCTTGAAGTTGTGGTAGTTGACTGTTTGAACTAGTATCTCACATTGTATTTAAATCAAACCTTATCTTAATCATAATGTCGAATTAAACGATCATCAACTTCAAGTTCAAACCGTTATAATGCAATATTTTAGAATGTGAAAATTTGTTTTACTCTCTGTGAACGCATTTTGAAATTCTCTTATTTTAATAGTACTACGAAGCAGAAGAATATGTAGTAAAAATACCAGTTCCAAGCCAGTTGTCCTTCGGAAGGAAAATATTTGATACTGAAGAACAGAAATCGTAGTATCAATCACAATTCTATGACGATATCTTAAAATGTTTCTAAATAATTAAACTTTCTTGATCAGATCAGTTTGTAGCGCAGACATTTCTGGTTAAAATAAGACGTCGTCCAGCTCTGGGTGGTGCTTTAATCAGAAGTTATAACAGTTTCACGCAGAGCCCTAAAATAGATACCATACAATAGCGCCGCCATTTCAGGAGAGCTACGTAGCAAAAGTAAGGATTAGACTCTGTCGACTCCTATCCACAGCGTTTACTTCAAAACAAAATGAACTCGAACTTTCTACCAGCTATCTAAAATGAAAATTGTTGCAATGGAACTACCCAATTTTGGCCCTTCTTATAGCGACATCTCGCGAATGTAGAGAGATAGTACTGAAATAAATTTTGTCATCACACTTTGTAGGTAGTTACCGAGATAGCTTGGTCTAGGGGAGAGCCTTAACTCGTTGTTAAAAATTATCAAAAGCTGATGGAAATAATAACCCATGCCGTTTAAATCGCTCCATGTAGAAGGATATCCAACTACGTAGAGAGATAGTTCTAAAAAATCGTCGATTTATTGACGATTTTGAATACATGAGAATCTTATGATAAAGCACCCTCTCAACTCTTCGTCTACACTGTTTGCATATGACTGTGTCCTTCGCTGCTATCGATACCATTTTGAATACGGTTCATGTTAAATCAAGTAAAAAGAGCTTTTGTCAGAATCAGAGATGCACACTCACATATGTATCAAAAATCTTAGAATTAATTTTACTTTAGCTTAGCATCAAAACCAGGGTGAAGAAATTAAAAAAATTTTTTTGAATTTAAAGTATAATACCGCTATGAAAAACATTTTAATAAAATTCTTCTGTATTTATTTGAACACTCGAGCTTTCGAACAGAACTTATATCATTTTCAAGAGTTGACAAAAAGACAAAAAGTAACAAAAAGAAAAGAAGCAGTATAGATATAAAAATTCATGCAGAACGGAAGATGAAATTTGGAAAATCTAAAATACCCAAGAAGGTCGAAAGAAGAAGAAAGGAAAAATTCATAATAACATATAAGTGCCAGCTCCAGACGAGATCACTACATTATCAAACCTGAGAAGTATATCGGACTTACCAATGGTGGCATATATTTGTAAATCCCAGTACGTGCACGAGAATAAGGAATAGAAACTGTTATTCTAGTATTTGATCTATGGGTACTTGTTACACTATTTTTACAAACGTCATGCCATATTTTAAGCCGATGATTATATGTTGTTTTACTGTACGTTCGTTAAGATCATTAATTGAAGCTGTCTTTAAGTGCGCAATTAGTTCTCTTATCAATGATTCAAAATCTGATTGTGACAAAATATTGTATTTAAAAACTTGTCTTACAATGACCCATCAATTGATAATCGTACGTGTTTTGTTATCGTATCCTATTATCGAAATAGGCTCATTAGTATCCACAGAATATGAACTTTCTGTATGTATTAATGAAAGTGTGCTCTGTATACCATTTATAATTTTGGATGTACTGTGAAGCAGCGGATAAGATTTCCTTGTGGAGTCCTCAAAAATAAACGAAATATTTTGATAAACTGTTTATTTCTTCATGAATTTTCTTTTTTGCAATAGTTTTATCGCATGCCAAATTTAGTTCATTTAATTTTTCTGTATCAGTACGTCGATGATTGTTGAACTTTTAAGCGTCTGGTCTTTACTCATGAAATCGGTTATGTCCACTACGATCGTTGCCTCATCTTTTGTTTGCTGAATTTGTCTAACGACTAAATCATCATTTTCGTTAGTAGTTTTCGACATAATTACCTAAAAATAGAAAAAAATAATACGTGATTTTTTCGAGAAAAATAAAAAAAACATAAAATCAGACATACATACAGTGTTGGATGAGACAAATTTGTTCTTCAGACGTGAAATAAAACCAGATGTTAATTTTTTAGCATTAGTTCTACTTCTTCCAGACTTTATATTTATTTGCCTAGCACTGATGACCTAACTAGGTCCTGTCAGTACAAAAATACAATAATATTAATAAAAGAGAATAAATAGTAAACAGATAAAGAATAATGAAACAACTAGTGTAAGGGATACAAATATAGTCACACATAACACAACACTAAAAAGCGCTACTACACAGTAAAATATTAAAGTACAATTTTAACATTTAAACAAAAAGCTATTTGAATTGCCAATTCAAGGGGTCCGACCAGTGAAGATTAGAGTAAATACGTTTTAGACTGGTATAATAGAATTTGTATGTATTCTGTCTTTGAATTTATTCTTGCACACCATGATTTCTGTATTCTTCTCCGGATTTGTATGTATGACAAATCCGAACGCTGTTTTATCGTAAGAAAAGGAAAAGTAGCGAATAACCACGTGAAAATGGGTAAAACATAACAGAAAAAAGTGCGCGTTTCAGTTCTACAGAGGTACACCCCACCATTTATACAACAAGACCTAACCATGTTTATTCTCTGCCTAATGTTTTGCACGCTCTTTTTTAACACGAAACCCCATCCTAATTTTGGTGAAATCCAGTAGCCAAGATACTTAAACAATTTTATCCATTGAATTTGTTGTGCACCACAAAAGATTTCAATATCAGGGCTAATAATAGCTCTAGCTGACCACAATGCCTCTGTTTTAGCGTAGTTTATCGGTTGCAGATTTAAATTGGAATAAAATTCTAATTCACCAAAGAATTTCTTGAGCCTTATTTCGAGATCCAAGCACTGCTCCATATATTTAACACCTATCCTACCGGCTAAAACTGCCGCGAGGTCATCAGCGAAAAAGAAAGAAGTACAATGACTCAGAAAATCCCTCTTTCAGACTTTATTAAAGCATTGTATTCGTATTATGCTTGTTCTATGTCTTTTTTATCTTTTTCATAATCACTTCTGTTCATATCATGTTCTCGCGTCTATTCTATTGATTTATCACAAACAATAATAGAAGACTGACCCGTATTCTAAAATTAGAGAGAAACTAGATAACGTACAATGAATCTTTGTCCTATTGCGATCTTTGTCAAAGGACATAATCGAATAATGCTAACCATTAGCTATCCTATTCTGGTGAAGTAATATTGGAAACGTAAATAAATCATTTCATTCGATAACAAACCTCTTTCAAAAGTGGTACGAAATGATCAGGGATCCAAGGTCCTGTGCGCTCTTCTTCTTTTGATTTTTGGCGAGAAGTTAGATTTTGCCTTGGTTTCAACATGTTTGCCCATAATGCCATAATTCTAATTGTCTATTTGGTGAAGACGAAAAGCACAATTATTCAAGAAATGATGTTTTGTCTGTTAAATCAAACCAATTATCGTTTCAAATGAATAACATCTCTAGAATGTATTCAGTTTAAAAGTTTGCTTATGGATGGGACAAACGATTGTAACGATACATCAAATACGTTGTAGCCACTGTCCTGTAAAAATTTAAATGATGCCAATTGCCAGTTACGTCGTGGTATAGAAATACCAATTGATAATTCATCAATTGTGTGATGGTCGGAAAGATTGTCGAAAAGGACACAAGTTGTCAAAATTTAAGATATAATTAATTGATTGTATAAATGTATATGTGAATTATTAGAACACAACTGTCTGAAATATTCTTATAAGACAGGGACAACGACTGAATAAAAAAAGCATCATATTATTGGCACTTTGTCGAAATCGTTCATTTCAAATACAATTCTCTTCAAGACAGAAGCGTTTGAAAAAACCTATATTATGCGATAATAAATATCTTTTAACTCAGAAAATCAGATGTCCGTCTGCTCTACGGGAAAATGCCCACTGTGCCTCACGTGGTTTTAGTGCAAAGAAGTCCAATTTAAGTGGGGCCAGGAAACGACCTTATCCGCCCTCCTTCTTTCTTTCTTTCTCCTTCTTTATTATTATACTTTCACAGTTTTTGTCGTACTTCACAAAATTATGCAAACATACTGAGCATTTCTTTTCTGCAAAACGAGTTAACGACAACAGTACATAGAAATTGTTTCTTTTCTGCGCAAGTTAAAAAAGTATTTTACTTTGAAGTGAAGATTTTATTGTTGTTGGCAAATACTCTCGTGTGTGTATAAGAAGGGTTTCTAATTTAAGAAATTTCGAATTTTTTCAAAGTTGTAAAGTCATAATTTTGATTGCTTAATGGAAATGCAGCTCATTTTTTCGCAATTATACATAAAACATTGTAACACATATTTTAGTTTCGATCGTTCTTTTAAAGAAATGAG
Organism: Didymodactylos carnosus; assembly: GCA_905250885.1. Lineage (NCBI taxonomy): Eukaryota > Metazoa > Rotifera > Eurotatoria > Philodinida > Philodinidae > Didymodactylos > Didymodactylos carnosus. The sequence continues at coordinate 1,790 of CAJNOQ010005434.1, read as the reverse complement.
AATTCGAACATTTTTGGTTTTAAATCTATCTTATTATCATCGTCAGATAAGATCTCTAATAACTTATTGAATTCCCATCTACAGGACCTAGTTCGATTACAACACAAATAAAAATATTGTTGTGCGTGAAATTCTTTCGTTCGCCTTATTTGGAGGAAGAAAGGGTATCAACATAACGTTCACTTGTAGAAACTTGAAACGAACGAAAAATCTGCACATTATATCCACGCGCTTAATTTGGTAGAAGTCTTTAATTTCTTTGAGTGAGGGATGACTGCGGTCAGCTTGGTCAGTAGTAGTGTTGGTGAAATTCAAAGAAATTCTACACTTGCCAGATTTGCTGTATTTCTGTGAACATCTTTGCTGATATGTTTGACCTGCGTATGCCGGTTGTGGAATTCTGTGGTATTCGTGAAATTTTCCTTTGTTGGACAGTGGATATTGCTGGAGGTCTGCTTGTGACTAAAAGATTGACAAAAAACGGCTTGAACATCTGAATATGTTCCCTCGTAAGGTTTGGTGTACTTGTGCAGAGCTGTTTTTTAATGCAGCGCTCACAAATAAATGTCTATTCAATTTCTTCGAGGAGAAGCATTGAACAAATTGAATATGGTATCTGATATTATTAGACTTACTTATTAGAAGAGACTACTTATGTTGTTCATAAAACCAGTAGATGTCAAATTTAAATATGCTACATGTTTAGCTTTTTTCCAAGGCGGAATGGGCCATTCCAGGCCATTCCATACCATTCCAAACATTTTTGATCATTTGGGAAGTGTATGGAATGGCCCATTTCAGCCCATTCCGTACCATTCTATACCATTTCAAAACGCTTTTACCCCCTTGTTTTTTTCCCTGTTTAAATATTTATCAGATTAATATCTGAATATTTTCTATGTATGGTATATCTTTCTCATACAGCAGAGAACTAGACAATCAGTTACTCCTATCTGTTGCATAGTCATATTAGATAACAGATAGGAGTACCTAATTGTCTGCTTCTCCGCTGTATGATAAAGACATAACATGCAAAGACCATGAGAAGACATTGATATAGATAAAAAATATTCATATATGACTATGCAACATACAAGAGTACTGCTCTGAACACATGTGTGTATGCAACAGATAACCAGAGAATCCGTTATCAGTCAATCAGATAATCACAAATTGTACATATTGAGATTTGTCATAACCTCCACAAAACAGCAACGCATCTGCTTGAATTCACATAGATAAAAAAAAATGTACCTCTAACGTGCAGAAAAGTGACAACAGGAGAGAATCTTCAGTAATTCAACATATATACCATAACACACCTCGAGACGCATAAATATCAGTAGAGCAATCAAGATATATTAGTGCTGAAAAATGCTGTTCTCTCTCACATTGATCGTTGATGCTGTTATTTGCTCCAATGCTCAACAAATGGAAAGCTGGCTCACGCCTGATGCCAATATTTTCTTTCAACAACAAAAATCACTCACACCAGGCAACAACGATCCGGGTGAAAACATCATTGATGTCAATACAACTGAACAGTATCAAACCATCGAAGGTTTCGGCTACACACTGACTGGCGGTAGTGCCATGCATTTGCAAAACCTCGACAGTGCAACTCGCGCTGCAATCCTACGAGAATTGTTCAATACGGATAAGAACTAGGAGTGCATCGGTTATTTTTTCGTATTTTTCAAAAATTCACAATAAATGTTTTGTATTTTCATAAAAACGATTTGCAACATTTTTCTAAAACGGCAGTTTTGTAGAGAAAACATTTCTCTACA
>CAJNOQ010005433.1:0-15331 GCA_905250885.1 Didymodactylos carnosus | reverse complement strand
ACATTGGCCTGCGTTCAATTTACGAAAGGCCGCTCCAAGTCACAATCAGCAAAATTGCTAGAAAAAAGAGCAAAAACGATAGTGATAATGACCGAGGGACCTTTCGTAAATTAAATGCAGTTCGATGTATAAACGTCGTGCAGAGTTCGGCGCCGTCTAGTTTTGTTCAGGAAAATGTTTGCTCTACACGAATGGACTATTTACAAAAATTTTCCGTTGGAATCGCGGGACTTGATTTTTTGGGATTTTCTAAAATCTTGGTTTTCCACAGACCTTTACAGGAATTTTAGTGGAATTTTCATATGTATCTCACTTGATTATAAACTCTTTCAGTTGTTCAAATCCTTTTTCACATTTGTTCTAGCTATTATGGTGAGGAGAAAAATTAAAGGAAAGGTGAATCTATAATTTTGGCCAGTACTGTGCGTTTGATTCACAAATGAATTTATACATAGCAGACTCTAGAAATCATCGTATTAAAAAATGTATGAAATAATACATTAAGCATTATTTTCAATCACCTCTATCTTGAAGTATTAAAAATGATCGTCGTTTAGAGCTGGGAGATGTCTCATTTTAATCAGAAACTTGCGGGCTACAACTATGACTCATTAAGAAAGGCTTTTGTTGTTTTTTAGAGTTTCTGAAAAACTGGTTTTCCAGAAAACCGGGTCTTCAAGACTCGTGCGGAAAATCCTTCTAGGCTTTTTACTAGCTCGATATTCTCGATCGACGTATGAACGAACGAAATCGGAAAGTATCACTTGGATGGGTTTCCTGGTAAGTCGAGGTTCAAAGTAAGAAAGTCATTCGATTAATCTAAGGCCGAAAAGCGAAGTTTGTCCTTCGTGCTTTATTTCTCTGATACAATAAGANACTCCGGGTGGCATTCCTTTCCGGTGTCTTGTACTCACGTGCCTGCTCGCAAGTGTCTTCTTACACTGTTGTTTTTTTCGTATTCTTCTGTTTTTCAAACATTAGATACATTAGGCCAACTTGTATTGCATTATCAATACCGCGGTATCGTTGTATCATCATTTCCGTTCATCATGTTGGTAAGTCTCTCCAGATTCTCCTTTTCTCGTACGCTGCCCGTCATAAGATCGATTTCCATTAGCGGTATAATGCGGGTCTTCTTGACAAACTTGTATACACCGAAGACGATCAAAAACACAGGTATGGAGATGTAGGCTGATATGAACCCAGTGATGTTGAACGGGTGCGTGATAAACGCAGTATATCCTTGTCCGAAGACGGCTACAAAGACGAGAAAAGACGCAAAGATTGGTCCGAACGGATAAAACATCGCCTTGTAAACAAGGTCGTCTAGTAAAAAGCCTTGCGCGATATAGGCTTTGCGGAATCGCCAGTGTGATAGCGAAATCCCGAACCAGGCGATAAAACCCATCACGCCGCTCAGGTTCACAAGCCACTGGTAAACAACCTGGTTGCCGATGTAGGACAGACCAAAGAAGACACTTGCGAGCAGGCACGTGAGTACAAGACACCGGAAAGGAATGCCACCCGGAGTGAGGCGACGAAAGAACGCGGGTGCCTTGCCCTCCATGGCCAGTGTCCAGAAGATGCGTGTGCACGCATAGAGTCCCGAATTGCCAGCCGACAGTATTGTGCAGAGGATGACTCCATTCATGACATGAACAGACGGGCCCAAGCCGGCGCGCACGAACACGAGTGTGAAGGGTGAGACGGAAATGTTCCCGACACCGTCGATATGAGCCAGATTTGGATCATTGTACGGTATGATGAGGCCCATGACGAAGATAGTGGCAACATAAAACAGAACGATGCGCCAAATGATTTGGTTCATGGCACGCGGCATGTCCTTTTTCGGATTGTTGCTCTCACCGGCTGCGATACCTACCAGCTCAGTGCCCTACAAACATTACAAATGTTCGGTGAGTGTCTCGTATCTACGTTTTTCCAACTCTATGATCAATGACAACTACACTACAGAATGGTCTCTAAAAGCATAGGGCCGTTTGTTTTAAATACAGGACGATGATCTGAACTTGTGATACGGTGTACACAAAAAGACAATTTTTAATAAACATTTCTGACAAAAAGGGTTTGATGGAAAGCTGACTACTACATGGTAGGAAATATTTCTTGAAAACGTTAAAACTGAATTCTCTAAATATAATCCAGTGCTTTCTCCATTAGAATCGAAAATTTAGCTGTTCTGGCAAGGCTTCAATCTCGAGTACTCGTTAACACCGAGTTTCCGAAATTCAACACCTTTCGAGTAAGCGAGCAAACACTTCGAGTGGTTGTAAACTTTTACTCCCATACTGGTAAATCACATAACAATTATGTTAAGCTGTTCCTAATGCCTGAAAGGTAGACCTGATCAACTTAAAAGTGTCGACGATCGTCTAGATCCCTCTAGCATTGATTCTGGGGAATGCTCTTGTATTTACATCAGTCCGACTTTCAGGGCATTACAACTTAGCGACCCAAAAAGCTTATCAACATAGTCCTTGATGGAGCTAAAATGTCAAATTCTAGTTGCCGCTTCATTTCGAGCCATCGTTCAAAGTTGTACGACTTTTTCTCACGTTTTCGAATTTAAAACAGCATAAAATCGTAGCCTAACAAAGCCCAATTAGAGGTCACTTTTTTTTCTACTTTTTTAAGACTTCAGCTTCTAACAGATGAGGTCGATTCGCTCGCACGTTTTAAACGAAGTCATTTATACCGTATATGTGGTGACTCTGAGATTCCAAAGTTTTGAAGGTATTGCGAGTACGTAATGAAATTTCGATAGTTACTCTCTTCCAACAATTGGGATTCTGAAATTTTCTGTATACAGTGGTTATCTGTCCAACATTTGTTTGAAAACATTTCATATTTATATGAAATGTTTTCAACAATGTTGGTTGTAATTAGCATGAGTTACTGGTCAACTGATTGTAGACTCCAGCATCTTAAGCGTAAAAGGTTATCCTAAAGTGGCGCATGATTTCACAGTTTGAAGCTGGTCTGCTGTGAAATTCTTTTTGAAGACGTTGTGACGCAGAGCTGTGCAATGGGGATGTGGGGATGCCTTCGGTGTGAGAGCTGCTTTGTGATTGTGACTGGGATAAAGTTCTCCACGGGCAAATAATCTTAAGTTCATCGGCTTTGAATCAGTCGATGGCGGGCTACGCAGACCATTAGTTTTTCTTCTGCCTAACACTCACACAAAATTTCAGCCAAAAGCTTGAAAATAGTATATATTTTGAGCAGACACCTTCTTTATCTAGTAATGCAAGCTAGCAAACTTACAGCATAAATTACTGCAATTTTCGTGATCAGTAACGCGCCTGGATAAATTGATCCCAGTTTGGCCTGGGCGAATCCAAGATTGGACTAGGCGAATCTAAGACTGGACTAGACCAATTCAGGATTGGTCTGAAGAAGAATGATTCGAGATTTGACCTAGGCCAAATCTCGGATCCAGATTTGAACTAAGCAAATCCGGAATTGGCCTCAATTTAAGATTGGCCTACGGCTTATATATATGAGATATCCAAAATGTGTAGTACTCTTGTTTCATTAAAGTGGTACATCATTTCAAGTTTCCATGGTAACTTACATTCGAAGACACACTTACTTGAAATGAGAAACCCGAAATGATGAACGTGGTCACCACGCCGCTGAATCCATTGACAAATGGCGCACCGGGTATCTTCCAGTTCTCGAATGCATATTTATGGTGGCCTAGTGCACCAGCGTCCACCACACAGCCGATCACCACGAAAATGACAACGGCGACTACTTTGATTAGAGCAAACCAATACTCGGCTTCGCCATATCCCTTCACAGTGAACGCATTGAGCAGAAACATTATCACCATTCCTGCGAGTGACCACAATACAGTGGGCAGGTGTGGCAGCCAAAATTGTATGAGAATACCCGCAGCCACTAGCTCACCCGCAAGTGTCACCACCCACGAAAAGAAGTAGTTGTAGGCTAAGGCGAAACCGAACGCTTCGTCCACGAAGCGACTGCCATAAGTATTGAAGGAGCCGCTAATGGGAAGGTGAGTCGCGAGTTCGCCTACGATAAATGTTTATACTGTAACAATACCAGTTCCCAGAAAAGACTAGCTAAGTCTCTTCTTGTAAGAAAAATGCGAATGAAGAGTGAGTCGTAAGTGAGTAAAACTAGAACGATTTTGGTAAAGCAGTTTTTAATAAATAATAAGTAATTGAATATATGAGTATATTCGAGCTTTCGATGACATACTGCCATCATCGATGATGACAGTATGCCATCGAAAGCTCGAATAAAATGATATTGAATTTAGAAAAATTCTAATATGTACTTTGTGGCAGTCATATACTCAGTTATTTATTCTTCAGTCTAACAATTTCAAGATATCAGACCGACGTAAATAAAATGCTAGGTCTGATTTCTGAATCTCGAAGATCACGTAGATTTCCGTCCAGCTGGAGATTTTTGCTTCGAAAATGATCTTCTTTCAAGACGAATTAAATGTGCATCTAATCAAATTTTGTTTTATCCGCTGAAATAAGTTGTCTAGCCGACTTTTACATTGCGTTTAACTAACTTCGCATCGTGTTTCAAAATACGACGACAAAAACGCAGAAACTATGTAGAAACTCATCTAGATTTTCATGCTCTCCTCAATTTTAATACCGATTTTGAGCATGCAAGTGGTAGTCCATGTACGTCTGTCAGACATCTCGAAACACATCTAACAAACATAATCTCAAGTACAAAAACATTCCATGTCTGACTCACCGAGACTTGTCATTACAAAGTACACCATGACGGAGACCATCAGATAAGAAACAAGAACACCGGCTGGACCCGATGCTGCCAGTGCCTGACCCGAGGCTAAAAATAGTCCAGTTCCGATCGTGCCACCAATTGCAATCATGGTCATGTGTCGCGCCTTGAGATTTCTGTGTAGCTCGACCTTCGCGATTGGTAGTATTGGAAGCGTATCGTCATTATCATCTTTTTTACTGTTTGTGTAAAACGAACTCAAATTGATCGACATATACTGGGTTGTGTGACTTTAGTGGGAAGGGGTTCCGATCTTCAGAGCGAAATAAAACAAAGTGAGAACAAGAGAAAATGGAATACTTCGTCACACTGCGCGCCCGTTCACTCGCATGCATTAATTAGGCTGTTTAGCAATCATACAAATTAGTGTCTGATGTGCGTATTGTGAAGAAGTACCGAAAATAGTCATTTTCTCTCATCTAAGTAAATATTGCCTTCGAAAGTGCATGAATATACTTACTTTAATCTGTCACTTCTACACCTTTACTTTTCATGTTTTTGTCCTTGGTTGAATATAATGTTATCTTGATTGCTGATCTATGCTTCGTAAACATCTTCTTTTCTTTCCATAATGCCCTGACAGTCAACAAACGAGAAAATGCTGCTTAAACCCGTTTTTCGCGTCGTTAAATAGTTTGTAGAGCAATCACGAAAAAATCGAGTATTACACCAGTATACGAGGCACCGGCCAAAATTAATTTTCTTGATATTTTACGTGCATTCCCACCATCTGCAACAACTAAACCGAATGCAGGAGGTCCGACAAGGCCATTCTCGGATCATTCTCAATCAGTAGCATATTGAGATGATTACATGGGATAAGCTAATTTGCCTTGTATCGTTAGCCCATCGGCAATGTCGTTTGAGACCTTCGAATAGTGACTACAAAAATCTCCTTCGCGAGGTTCGCGTCTTTAAGTTCCTGAGACATTGCCCTGTGCCCGTCGACTTTTAAAAAACCTTCCTCGCGGGATTCGCCTCATGAGGAATCGCGGGATCTCGCGATAATCCTCGTCCAGCGCCCACCTCTGATACAGCGTTTTACCCGTTAAAGCGAATGCTTAGAATCTTTAGGAACAAAATGTTTTTAGCCTATTGACAAACGTTAAATGGTATGAAATTCATCTCTGCTTTGTTGAGAATGAACATTGAATGTAGAGATGAGATGAAAGTGTTTCGATAGTCTTTTTCGTTCCATTCTAGAAGAAAAGAAAGACAATAGGTTTTATCGATAAACAGCAAGTCACAGTAGAATAGCAAAGCATTGTTACGAACTGACATTGACTGTTCATTAACTGAAGAGTTCCAGACACACCGAAATACTATTTGGCACATACAAACATGAAAATAATAAAATTCTCAGCAAACAAATCACTGAGTTTTACACATAAGGAAATCTGTTCAAAAATTTGCTTCAGTTGAAACAGTTTAATTTAAGTATTTTTTTACTCGAGAATTTTTGTTTAAGAAGTTGGTCTGATATTCATCTTTCAATAGTTATTCTGCTATTTTTCGCGCTCTAACCGGTTTCCAATCTGTGAGAGTCGACACAGTAGCTTCATTTGTTGAAAAATTATTGAGATCAGCGAATGTAAAATGTTTAAATTGTGGATCAAGAATACAGGCCAACAAGTAAAATTTGTCCGAGAATGATTTATTGAACCATTTTTCTAACTGAGTTTTCATAAATGTTTTCATTTCATCAAGGACCGATGAATCCGGTTCTAATAAAGTCAAAATGGCACAACCAACGATAGGGTTACAGTTGTAGCTGATGATACTTCACGCGTAATATCTTCAAGAGGTTCTAACAGTTTTAATAATAATTTCAGTGCTTGAAAATCAATGCCTATTGTAGAAAAAAAACACTGTACAATACATCGCTCTTTCTTTATGACGAAAATTCGTTTTTATCTTTGGATTTACAAACATACCTGTGATGATACCTGTATCTCTCAAACGATGTAAGAAATCCTGGTTGACAAATAATAATGACAACGGCTGCTTCTCATCGATGCAGAAAGCGAATTTGAAATGGGAGAAGCCATCTAAAATTCTTACAGATCTAATACTTCATTGAAAGATAACTTTTTGAAAGTAAAGTAAAGTGTTACATGCAGTTTATGTATTTTCTTTCGAAGATTTATTTCCCTTTCTTCTTACTGTAGTCAGGCTTGAATATAGTCACATCACAATTTCAACATACAAATGTATCTGCTACAGAGAATAAGTAACTTTCGCGAAAGTCGTTTATTTAGTCCAAAAGAAAAGTTCGTTTGTAAGCGACAGAAATGAAAGAAACAAAAGTCACTATCGTAAATCTATCTTTTATGCCACGTCACAAGGCGTACGAAGAACAGAACGAAAAAATACATATCACTATCGCGTATAGCGAAAGATATGCGGTGGTATCGATAATCATCTCATCTCTAATTGAATGTGAGTGTCAAGTGGACCACTTTTGGTAAGCAGAACTGGCGCCGATGGATGCGCAAAACGTCTCTTGAAACAGTCAGGCGATTTCGCTCATAAGAAACTACAAAAGATGTTGCTTGATATAGATAGCAGGACGGTGGCCTTGAAGTTGGAATCCGCTAATGAGTGTGGAACAACTCACCTGTCCCACAAATCAATGACGCCCGAGCAACCTTTTTATAGTTGACTGTAATGATAATATATGCTTTAAACGCAAATTATGTTATAACAAGTAAAAAGATGAAATGGTTGTGTCAAAGGTTAATACGTGTAGTGTGACTGGAGGTTTGTACAGATCTTAGTGGTAGTAGCAACTATTCAAATGAGAACTGTGAAGACTGAAGTGTAGAAAAGTTCCATGTGAACAGCGTTTGGACATGGGTCAGTTAGTCCTAAGATGCGCGTAAAAGCAGGTTCTGATCCAGGAATATTTATACACATATATCAGTATTCTATTGATTCGAAAGGGAATTCAATTAATATTCCTGAACCAAGTGGCGGAGAATATTGGATGCAAAATCTAACAAATATGTTACACAAACAAGCGAGAATACGTCAGTATTAATCTCAGAAAGAATTTTTTGTTTCTGTGTCAACCTTTGACACAACCATTTCATCTTTTTACTTGTTATAACATAATTTGCGTTTAAAGCATATATTATCATTACAGTCAACTATAAGAAATTTGCTCGGGCGTCATCCATTCGTAGGACTAGCTGATTCGGCAGGTGAGTTGTTATACAAACTGGATCCGCTAGGCACTCTGCACCGGGGATCGTCCCGGGCCACGTTTTTACTGCCAGTGTACGGGCTCAAGAATTTCGGCCCGGTCCAGTGAACGCATACATTTTTCGGAGCAGCCGGGCTAAATGCATTCTACATTCTACCGCCCGACCCGCAGAGTAGCCAGTAGAATCTAGGTTAGTGGAATGATGGAAATATAGGAGACATTGAAAGCGCTGGATTTTGGTAATATATGAGTAGATATAAGCTTATAGAAACATGAAATCCGTTAATCTCTTTGTATTTTCCTTCAGAAAGTCTAGCCAGTAGTTTTAGCAGTATCTAGAACAGATACTCAAAGGATAGTCAATTTCGTCACCGACATTTTCAAGTGAAGATAGCGTCTTTTTCTCACATTTAATATGAGCATTGCCTTTTGATGTAGTCTCGCCAAAAGAACAAAATTCAAAAATGCAGCTCCGGCGCGACCCGTGGGCCCCATGGGTTTTCGCGGTCCGTGATAATCTCTGGTCTGCACGTATAATTCTAGCATGAAATCGCTTATCTTTAGATTTTGTTATCAACGTCGTCAATTTTTTGTAAAATTCATTTTTTGCTGACTCTATCTGATCGTTAGAATCCAATGCACTGTTTGATTTTTTACACTGTTTAAAGTTGCTCTGTATTTGTACAGTTTTAAAGTAGAATTTTTTGTAGGCACGCTTCTTCATATTTACGCATCGATACGTAAACGATAAAAGAACCATATTCTGAGACTGGATTTTCGCGAAATGTTGTTATAAGTAAAGAATTAGAAACATTAGCACTAAGATGGTCTCAAGGTATGATAAAATGTGCAACTCCAATCACATGGAATATTTTTCTACGCGATAGACCAAAAGAAATCTAGTCTTGTTTGAAATCTAGTACTCGTTTGAAATATCATATATATTTGCACTTTTTTGTACAATATGTTTTTGCATATAATGCAAGATATATATAGATCATAATTCACTCTCCGAACATACGAGCTTTTCAATCTTTTGAACTTGGAATCCAGAATCGTTCTCTTTTCGTTTTATAATTCTGATCGTTCTCAAATCACTCTAGATTTGACCACAGATAGCAACTGTTCTCTTTTTAGCCTTGATTCCGTTCTCGAAAAAATTCTTGTCCCAATTGAATTCAGTTTGCCTTCTGGTTCTTTTCCAGCATAGGCCAGTTTAACGTTTAATTTATGTGTTTTATATTTATTAAATGAACTTTTAATGTGTTTTTACAAAGAGGAACCAATTTATGAGCACCTATTTGAAGCAGCGGTTTGATATTTGATTTAATATTTGTGCTTATTTTATTTTATTTTCAAGTAAAATTTTCCAGTTATTAAAAGTATCATTTTTGAATTTATCCACTGATTCTAGTGTTAATTAATAAGAGAACTTGAACGTTGGAGCTTTGTCCGACCTTTTCTTCAATAGTTTTAGCCCAAATGAACTATCGTTGACTTTTGGAGTCTCAGGTAGAATCTATTAGAAAGAATTTTACTTTTCAACAGTCATATGCCCATTGAATGATCTTTTTATATGGATCGATAGAGAGGAGAGTGCGCTGTCCAACTATGACCATTAGAATGTGTCAGTTCTTAATTTAGAAGCATCAGTAAGAGCATCGCTTCGACAAAAAGACTAAAATTTTTCTGCGTGCAGAAACAGTACGAAACTAAGGCAATATATGGTAATAATCTCCAATGTTCACTCTATTAAAAACCGTTTTCAGAAGTAAGAGCAAATCTAAAATGTTGAAAAGAAACCGCTGCCAATGTTTTTCAGTACCTTTTTGACCACCTTTATGGACCGTTATTGTAATTATTTTTAGTTAGTATTCATTTTTACAAAGAATAATTAACAGATTCGTGATCTATGGATAAAATTATGTTAAATCACATAAGTTTGCTAATTATAATCCGTAAGTGTGTTAATCAGCATCTACAGAAATGACTGGCGACAGATCTTCAGTCATGCAAAAGCGTTGTTTAGAAGAATGGAACTGCAAAGTATGTTCCAACACTATGATCATGAATATTATTCATCAGCAAATATATTCTAGGATATTTTCGTCGAATACTTATTTGCATATGTTTGTTAGCCGCTATGATCACTGAGTTTTGGTTCCTGTTGAGAAGCATTATTTTGTTAGAATAAAATGTGGAAAAGTTCTTTTGAATTTTCAAACGCGATTTGAGTCCGGGGGAATGCGATATTGGGAATCAGCATGGTCGATTGCCTATGGGCCATGATTTTTAGCCCGGGTACTTCTTAAAATTATTCATATGTTCGGTATTGGCCGAACGGTACGGTAGGAGCTGTGAATTTTGGGGCACTGTTGGTACTGTTCAGTACTACAGAGTACCCTATAGAGTACTCGCCCGCTTCCAGTGTTTTTCAGTACCTTTTTGACCACCTTTATGGACCGTTATTGTAATTATTTTTAGTTAGTATTCATTTTTACAAAGAATAATTAACAGATTCGTGATCTATGGATAAAAATACGTTAAATCACATAAGTTTGCTAATTATAATCCGTAAGTGTGTTAATCAGCATCTACAGAAATGACTGGTAACAGATCTGAATTTGATTTGAATTCAGATTTGAATTTTGAAACGCGATTTGAGTCCGGGGATAGAGACCTGCAACCCGACCCTAGGGTCGGGTCAGGTTTGGGTTAAGATGTTGTCAGGTCGGATCGGGTCCGGGTCGAATATTTGGCGACGCAATTTAAAATATAAATAATATTTTTAGCTTTGTATTACTGGTTGAAAGTTATCTCTGCTGGAATTTTTAGTGTAATAAACCGTGAAAACTTAAGTGGAGTTCAAAGGACCCAAAAACTGAAAATACTCTGACGAGATCTTTGCACCGTACATCAACATAGCTCGACACGCTGATTCCGAATATGCAGAAATCTCGAAAGACGCTGCTCTAGAAAAAAAACATTAAATTTTGAAAGGGCTACCAGTATATCTCCTGATGCTGCATCCTTACAAATGATTAGTAACTTTAAATCAATCTGATATTTTACATATATTTTATGTTGTTCCATCATCCACTATAACAAAAACAACGTCAGTTTAGTTGGATTTGTATCGAACTAATCAAGAGGATGGTCATGACTTTTTTGTCAAACGTCAAGTTATGAATGTTCGACAATCTATGAACATCAATGAGAAGCCCTGCATAAACAATCAGACAGTCACACATCATCCGTTCGTATTTGACATCAGTCATGTACTGTCATGACATTTAACTAACTCACTCTCAGCTTGCACTCCCCAGTGCACAGTGTCTGACCATCTATGGGTATGTGTTTGACATATGTCAAACATGAATGTATGAATGATGAATGTTTGACCATCCATGGGTATCTGTTTGTCATATGTCATGACAGGTGTATGACAGATTGTGTATGACATTTTTATGAAAAGTTTTGACACGACATTTGACAAAATAGTTATGACCACTCTGCTGGTCAATGGGCGTCATTTGACGACTTTGTTACGAACCAACCTCTTTGTGAACCATTGCATAAAGGAAAAGGGAAAAGTCGTCCAAAACATTTCGTACAGCCTTGTTGCCATAAAGTTAGTTTTCGGCAAAATCGATAAAACGAAAAAAATCCCTCTGTAAACCTCTTGTAATTATGAAGAATTTTAAATGTAGGAAATAAGACAAAGTATTTTTTAAAAATCAATTAATATTGTTTTATTTGACAGACAGATGTTATTGGATCACATATGCGCGATCAATTCGATGGAAAAAAATTAATTTGTTATTAAAATGATATTAATCAGTTGCTGGGTATATTTCGTACAAAAGAAGGGAAACATTTTGTGACATCTTTCTTAGAAAAATATGTAAAAGTATCAGTTAACACAATTCAGCAATAGTACCAACACATTTCTTTTGTTAAAAATGTTAAGAAAAATCCAGCATCAATCTGTCGGTCCGTTTACTTTTGTCATCGCGAATTTCTTTTTCTTTCCTTTTTTCTATTCCTCATGACCCATCCATTTCTCCTCTTCTTGCAGAAAGTGCTATAAACTTGCACAGCTGCGATGTGAGAAAAATTTTATCCTTTAATCTGGAACAGTTGCTATCAAGATAAAAAAAATACAGAACATTCTTTCTCATCTAAACGTAATGTTTGTGTTTCAAAGATTCGTTTACAGCACTGCGAATAAATAGGATGCCGACATTGCATTGAATGAATCATGTTGTATCGATCATAGTAACATGTGAAAATAGTTTTCGTTTGAAATCTCTTTGCGAGATGCTTTCTAACTACCGGTTATGCCAAAATAATTGCAACATTCTTTATTTTGCATATATCTTAGTCCGGAAATATGGTAAAATTTTAATTTCTTTTCTAGAAGATGCGTCCTTCAATTCTCTACAAAAAACCTATTGAACATTTTTCTATATACCTTAAAAAATTAGAGAATATGAAGGAAATACGACAAATATGCAGTCTTGACTACTTCCTGGACCAAAAAACACCGAGAAACAATTTTTGTTTTGACCACGGTGACATACATGAAAGTGAAATAAAATATATGTTCATGTGTTTCTGAGTCTCGTCTTTCTCTTCGTATATCACAGGTTCGTTTTAAACGTGTTTTCTGAAGGCTGCGATTTACAATTACAAAATGTAAAGTTCAAACACTGCTATTCCCATTGCGGCACTTTTTGAAGAAATGTGTCATTTTTTTTTATTTGCTTCCTAACATATTTATTAAAATTTGGGATATGCATGACATTTGGAGAAATGTTTTTATAAAACTCAGCTAAATTCATATTAAAAAGAAATCTGTTGATCTTACTTATTTTAGAAATGTGTTTAAATATCTTTCATTTTCTAAATCTCCTCAAATGCATTTTTACAATAAATATATTTAAATGCATTGCTTTTATTAATCCGTCTGAAAATAATGCGGTTTATCACCAATTACTACTTATTAATACCACAGATTTAAGACAAAGAAGGAGACAATGCTATATCGGCCGCGATTCTACTTCCTTTGCTTTTAAAATTCTAAACCTAGTGATGCGTGAGCAATTAGATTGGTAGATTGCAATAAAAATGTAGACTATAAATCTATATTCGGTTTACAAATACTTATTTCCAACTGCTCTACCAACAAATTTCAAAAATGCAGACATTCTTCTTCCTGTAGAATAGTATGGGGTGAAAAGACACACGCTTTGCAGCCTAGCAGTAGTCCTAGGGTTCCTTTTATGAAATATTCAATATCTTACTCAATAAACAGTATACATTTCTCTGTAAATAAAATGCTTTTCTGCACTTGAATTGGTCTTGGATCGGGCAGCCGGCTTGCTACCAATGCGTACAAATATTCCACGCCAATATTAGGTACAGCTGTGAGACGCTGATTTTTTACAAATATAAATTCTTTTGTTTCTTCAGCGTAGAACAGGAAACAAGGCAAAGCCTTTCTTAACGCTCAATTAATATTGTTTTATTTGACAGACAGATGTTACTGGATCACAAATGCGCGATTTATTCGATGGAAAAAATTAATTTGTTATTAAAATGATATTACTCAGTTTTTGCCACATCTATATTAGAAGAGTAGGTAAAAGTATCAGTTAACACAATTCATCAATAGTACCAAAACATTTCTGCTTGTCAATATGAATTGTAATATGTTGTTCATGGGCATTTGTGCAATATTATTTGCAGCAAATATTTACAGTATTCATGGTGACCATATTTTGAAAAAATTCGTTCCGCCGAAGGCAAATTATTGTAGCTGTAATAAAACAAGTAAGTGTATCTGGTTTCTTAATAACTGTAAATGCAGAAAGTAACTTTAGTTGCAAACAGTCTTAGTTTCAAAGAGAGGAACTTTGGATTAAAAGTCCTAAAGATGAAGTAATAATGATTCACTTATCAGATCTATCCATATAAATATTCTAGATATTTCAAATATATATGACTGCGCGAAAACAAGGGGTTTGAATGTTTCTATAATGAAAGATCTCGATGCATTTATAAAAATTCCCAAACGATTTGAAAGATGTATGTTCTATGCGACAACTGAACTGCAGAATTATCCTATTATCTACCCTACGCTAAAGAAACAAAAGAATTTATACTTGTAAAAAGTCAACATCTCACAGCTTCAAACAGTGTACCTAATGTTCGCGTGGAATATTCGTACATACTGGTAGCAAGCTAGCTGCCAAGGCAACTTTGTGCACGTGTATTTAATACCTATATCTCTCACTCTATCAGAGTTATAACAAGTGTTATCCTTTGTCGAACATGTGTCTCCAACGCCGCTCGGCCACCTCAGAGATAAAGCCATTTGAAAAGGAACATTGGCTAGTGAGTGACGGTCGGCTTTTTTCAGTTTCTGTTTCGGTGATTTGTAAGACGCGCATGAAGTCAAAATTCTTCGTAGAACTGTTAACTTATATAAAGAAACTGTAAAATTCTCATATATGTTATAATACGATACGATATTGTATCCATTTTCCAACTGTAACAATACGTTATCCACATGTGTTGAGTTAACAGTTCATTACTCTTAAAAATTCAACACTTCAGCCTCTGTCCGTGTTTGTACCTTCATGAGATCAAACATTATCATTCAGGGTAGTTTGCGTCTTATGAATGTAGTTTTACCTCTACTGGTGCAGAAATTACCTTCGTTTGTTGTAACCTGAAAAAGTAACGCTCTCTGTGCATTTATGCATTATTGATTATTTCAATCCACTTCGTGTGAAGCATTTCGAAGAAGCTGCCAAACGAAAAAGTTTCGCAATCATTTCAGAAGACCACGAAATAGATATATAAAATTAACTCATGCATCCTGTGCCTTTGTTACATATTTTGTGTATAAAGTTGTGCAATCACATGAACATCATATTCTAAAACGATCCGAGTGAGTACTAATCATTGATTCTTTTTCTTTCCAAGATCCTTGCAGCAACAATCCATGTCTAAACAATGGTACTTGTCGTCCTAACTATAGTGGAAAAGGAAATTACACTTACAAGTGCAACTGCATGGGCACGGGTTATTGTGGCCGGAACTGTGAAATTCAAGGTATGAACTTATTTGTTTGCAGCACTTTTCTACTTTTTCTTACTTTCTGCCCATACCACTATTGACAGTTAAAAATTAACCTTTTGCAATAACGAAAAGAGTTTATGTATGTTTACGGCTTTATTTGAAGACAACAAAAGGTTCTTTTGTTCGGAGCAACATTAAAATTACGGTTATCTTTCTTAGCCT
>CAJNOQ010005432.1:0-15331 GCA_905250885.1 Didymodactylos carnosus | reverse complement strand
TCATGCGCATGAGTTTCTTTGACATACGAAACTCAATTACTTGAGTCAAGAAAGTCAAGTGTATGACTTCCGAAAAAAATACGTTTTGCATGAAGAAAATATCTCCGCGTTATGAGACTGTTACTCAAGAGACTCAGGAAGTCGCACGCTTGAGAAAAACAGCTTCAATAGGGCACTACTCATAACGTAGTAATTTTTTTATCGAAACTAAATAGGTTTTTCAGTATCAGAGTCACAAGGCTTTTATTACTTAGAAATGTAACAAAAACTGAACATCTTCAGTTGAGTCTGGCAACGGATCCAGCAGATATTTTTTCTGTTCGAATAACATGCACATATACATGATGGATTTGATCTAGTTCTTTGCCAAGTTCAACTGAAAATGTTCGGTTTTTTATATTTTTGAGTAATAAAAGGTCTTAAGATTCTGATACTAAACAAACTGTTCAGTTTCGTCGAAAAATGAGCAAGTTATGAGTGGTAGATCCTAGAATAAACTTCGTGTTGTATTTTCTTCGTCCACTATTCTACGTAAACGTGAGTAGTGGAGAGAAAATATTCTAACTTTTACATAAAGCCATATAACACTTATATTTGAAAAGAAATCGAAAACCTGTGCCAAAATTACAACATCGAGGGAAAACGACTCTATGATATTTTAAAAACTTAACCGCACTTTGACGGTTTGTACCTCTTGATGTTATAAAGTGTTAATTTGATGTTTACGCTCTCCCTTTCTCTAAAGAGCTAAGAAAATTCCAAAATAAAACATTGAAAAGACATATTTGAGAACACAAAAAACTTATAATTGTTGATAAAAAGACGTTTGAGAGTTGGGATGACTTCCATTTTATAAGACAGTGGCTTTATGTAAAACGATATTAAGCTATACTTTATTGGTTTTTTATATATCCGAGCAACAAAAGAGTGCAAGGACCCTTAAAGAAAAAATAAAAAAAAGTCAGAATAGACGATGAATTATTTTCTGTTTCCGAGACATCGATATAATAGAGTTTAGTTTGAGTCTTACATCGAAATTATAGTGCACTCTTTTAATTTTGTCTGTAACTATTTGAATTATTTGGTATGTGTTGTATTTGTCGTGTCAATTCATCATCAGCATTTTCTTGTGATGACAGCCACAACTGTGTCATACACAATCGGTCATCTGCAATGTCTTTCAGCCATTCAGTTACACATTGCAGACCTTCTTTTAATGCAGCCTCTGAGTTTGCTCGAAATTAAATATTACCGTTCATATTATCGTAAAGGATTGAACAATTTTTGTTTTGATATGTGCAATATATACCTATTTTAGTTAACAAAGCTCGCATGTCCTCGACAGAAACGTAGGGCATTTTCATAGAGCCTGAGTGATCCATCGTAAACCAAATGAAACCCTAGGAAATACAATAAAAGTATTGCAATAATGAATCGAGACAACAGATTCTAGATAAGACAAATTGTAAGCTATAAATGTTTCAGGGGGAAGAAACAGAAAAAGTGGAGAAGGCAATTACCCCCCAATTGCGGTCCGCCAGTGTAAGAGAGAAAAAAGCAGAAAGTAACGTTCTTGCTTGTGAGAACAAGTTCTGAAACCTATAAATGGCAAACAGAACAGTTTTATTAAAGTAAGAAATAGACTACATGAATAAATTTTGTCTGAAAAAAATGAGTTGTCAAAAATGTCGGAATTATATTTGATAATGCTGTTCAAATTGTTTTTTGGTTTTCTCGTTTAGTGCATCTAATCTAGCCAGCTCTTGAAGTTGATATTTTGTGGGCTTCTCTTGTAATGCGGAAATGTGAAACGGTCTTAAAATAGCCAGATCTTGTAGCCGTTTCACTCTGGATAAGGATACATAAGCAGCTGCAACTTTGGATCTGTGACCTGGAGGAAATACTAGATCAACAACAATTTTTGGTATTGTTTGTCCTTGTGGCTTGTAGGTGGTAATGGAATACGCCGGTACTAGCGGAAGCTGATTTCGAGTTACTCTCAATTTTGTTTTATTTCCTTTATATTTGATTCCATATTGTTCGAGAAACGGTTTGACATCAATTTCAAATACTTTTTGGATTAATGGAATAGGTATTATCTTCGGTTCTAATGTATTTAGAGGAACAGTGACTTTCGATTTTTCAATCTCCACCAATGCGTATAATGGTTTTTGAATATATATAGTATGCGTTGGAAAACTTTCTTCATCCATTATATCAGGGTTCACTTCTGCCTCTTCATAGACTAGTTTACGAAAAATGCCTCTGGTTCCATTGGATAGAGCCAATTCTGTTGCTAAATTATCCGTTAATAGAACAGGCATACCAGCTAGAAGTGGTAAATAACCAGGCAATAATTCTGTTCTATTGTCGGGTAACCTAAGCAAAAACTTGAACAAATTAGGATTCTTTATATCTGTTTTAATCTTGTCTTGAGCAACGCAAACAACTGGCTTGTAACCATCTTTGCACGTTAGTGAAATAACGGCTTTATTATTGAGTTCAGTACGCAGTTCATTACGGAAGACAAGGAGCGGTGCTACCATCCACATTGAGTCCTCTAAAGATTTTACATCATTATCTGGATGAACAACACGTGTTAGCAGCAACTGATAATTATCCTCCGTGCATTTTCCTTCACGAAGGCGTTTCAACAGATCCAAATACTGTGTATCAGTTGTTCTCATTTGAACTTCTAACTTAACAACAGTATTGATTTGCATCCATAATGATCTACCAGCGGCCTGTTGGTTAAGTTTGTTCGTAGTAGATCGGGTAATGGTGTCCCCTTCATGGTCTATCTTTTCGTCGGGTTTGGCTGTGATGATATCAGAATATAAAGGTTTGTCACCAACCGGAGAATATTGTAAGAAATCACCAAAAAAAATGACATTGATACCGGCAAATGGTAGACTCGGATCAGTCCTTTTTGCTTCTGTTAATTTCTTACCGAACCGTGCTAATAATATTAAACCTACCATTGACATTTCATCAACAAGTAAATATTGAACTTGACACCATTCTTTCTCAGTTATAGTGTCACCAGGTTTTCCTCCTTGCTTCGATTTTCGCGAATATCTTGTGTGAGGAGTCAAAGATTGAATGGTAAGGGCATCAATTTCGGCTGCAGCAATCGATGTTGGCGCCACTTTTCGTAGTAAGCAGCTGCGCTTCGTCAACGAAAAATATTCTGTTATGGCTCGAATGAGTTGAGATTTTCCTGTTCCACCTTGACCTGGTACACACATCAATAATTGACCTTGTTTATCATCTATTGAAAATAGTTACAAAGTTGCTACGCTTAGTATGCAACGTTAAGACACATACTTGTTCTCAAGTGGCTCTTCCCTTCAAGATGTTGTGTTATGATCATAAATGCTCGATGTTGTTCTGTATTAAGACAGTATTGTGTTTTAGACACATATTCTTGCTGTGCTTTTAACGACGAGACTGATACTTGTCGAACAAGTTCAGTGCTAACATTATCTTGGGCATCATAATGGGATACAGTCAGATCAATATGTTGATTTATAGCTGCAGAAGAATCGTCAATATCATTCACATCGGCATCACCATACAGTATTCGTTCTCGTGCTTTTTGCTTTGCTGTCTTCAAATCCTGCTGCCACTTTTTATTTAATTGAGCAAGTTTTGTTGTCATAAGTGTCACAAACGATTCCGTACAATGGATATTAGGGTTCGTGTGGTTAAATTGTGGAGTTATCGATGAATCACTGAGTAAATTTGCTGTATCTGTTCAAAAATAGAATGTTATGATTTGAATTCGCTTTTTTTTTAATACTTACTTGTCACATTTGGAAAGCGTTTAGTTGCTATCACTGCACCTACAGCTTGATTCACATAAACAGAAGTAGATTTTGGTATTTGATTCAATTGAAATAACTTGTTGACATTATGATAATCGTCTAACAGTTGAAGTAGATCCTCAGAATCGTCGATATCTTCATCTTGGTCAACATTACGATAAGTTAAAATCGGTTCGATGTTGGAATCTTGTCCTGTATTTGACTCCTGTATTACTTGCAAGAGATGAGCATCACGATCTTCTTTACACTCATGAAGAAGTTGGATATTCTGTATTATTCGGTGCGATTCGGATGTAATCAAGTGTTTGTATAATTCTAACGCTTGGTCCCAAGTTTGATGAACCTCACATAGATCTTCAACTTTTCGCCATGGTACGAATAATGCTAAAAGACATCGAGCATATCGTTCCTTAGTCTCTTCTTTGTCTTCCCTTGGAATTTTGGATCCAGTTAATACAGGGACCACTTTGATTGATCGTTTTACCAATATATGAGAGTCGTGTTGTGCATGAGTGTCTTGAAAAACGAATCTTGGGTTTACTGGCTTGCCAAGCTTTTGCTGTCCGTTTGTTTTATCGTCTTCTGTGCTTTCGCCTTTGTGCGCTGGCACATATTGAATGGGATCTTGTTGTTCAAGATTTTCTTGCTCATACTCTGCCTATCTGAGATCTTCTCTACGATTCTGTTTGCTCTGAGTTTTCATTAATTTGTTATAAAAATACCTTTCGTCATTTTTATCTTTCCTTTTCTTGTGGTACAGAGAAACAAACTCATATAAGCAAATGTTTTCCATTTCTGGTGAACGTGATTGATAGTCAATACGAGTATTGACAAGTGCAAAGTATTGCAATCATTCGTGGTTTCTACTACAAATTGTTCTTCAGCTTCATCATTGTCTGTCTCCTCAGGATTGTCTTCTATTAAGTTATTGAAACTAGATTGCTCTTGTAACAGCGAACTTAATTTATACTTTGATGTGTCAAGCATAGTTCTTGCAGCAGATGAACATTTCTCTAAGTACATTTCAATACCGAGCAAGAAAAGGTTTGCGAATTTGTGAGATGTATAATGGTCGGGCCAGTTCATTAGATATGATGCAACTTGAACCTCTGATAACTCTTGCTGAGATGCAATAGTATTATAGCAGCGCAAAACAAGTTTTCGTGACCTTTCATCAAAATCATCAGTGGAGCCAGCTATAATTTCTTTATCATACGATTGTACGGCTTTATGAACAAGTGCAAAAGTATCGTAGAAAGAAAGACTTGACTTGGTAACGTAATCTGTTATGTAATAAACGAGTGCTTTAGTATCTGAGCCCGACCAGATGAATTTTATATCCATGTTACAGCGACATGCACTTATAAGCCACTCATTAAAATTATTGATCCAAGCGTGAGATCGCTTCATGTATATATATCCAGTTTTAATATCTATGCTTGATAACAACACTAGTAGTCTGGGAAAGCGCATTCGACAGGTATGTTTTACTAAACCCTTTGAATATTTCCAACATGTGCTTGTGTGCTGCTTGTTGTGTGTATTGCACTGTTCAACCAATTCAATAATATCCTTTTTAAATAATTTTCTGAAGTCCGTAGCACGTGGATCAGGTGTCTTCAAAGAAGCAGCTGCAATAAATCGTTTTTTAGCTGGTTTATCTAAATGTATATAAAGATAAAGCTTGTGAATACCAATTCGTTTCTATTGTGATTTTACCCGGTTCTACGTTATCCGCAATAGTTTCTACTATGTTTTTGGCTGGTGATGGAAATCGGCTATGGAAATAACACATGAGAGGTGTTGTCGAATCCACATAACAGTGATCGAACGGTGCCGCTATCGGCGTTATACACTGGCACAGATTACGGCGTGAAAAATTGACATAACAGTAATCATAGGGGTAGGGTGGTGGGGTAATACCAGTTTGACATGTTGTATTGCTAGCTGAAGTTTAAAAATTAAAGCGACCAATAGAAAATTATACCATCATAAGCTAGAAAGCTACATTTACCAGCGGATGAATTGTTGTCATCATCACTACTTTCACTATCAGTATTTCGGATGAAGATATCCAGGTCTTCTTTAATTATATCTTCTAAGTATGAAATTAGGTCGTTCGAAATTTTTCGTCTTGAATGCTTTCTTTCAGTTGTGACGGTGTTAGATTGTGGTCCAACCATATTAACATATGCAGATGTAGAGAACCACGTCCTTGAGATTCTACTGTTCCAAAATACGCCTTTATCGGTCCCAACACTCCTTTTTTTATCATCGTCTCTATCAATATAGAAATTAAACGATGGAAAAATTTTCCCATTGCCACTGGGTGTGATGCTACAATTTGTGCCCTCCTGTATGTAGAAGGGAAATCATCGTCTGCTATTTTGTCAATATCAAGGTTTACACCGACAAAATACATTGCCACCGGACTAGATATATCAGCTGGATTGATTGTCAGAAATATACTGGACAAACCTTGTTTAAAGATAAGAGCGTGTATCTGCGTGCGAAGAGTAGAACGGGATTGAGCAGACCCCATGACGTATCCACCAACTGTTCTTATCTGTTTTAGTAACGTGTTCAGTTTTGGATCAGTTTTTGATGTATAAACATTTTTTGAAATATTTTCAAGAGCTCTTTGGATGTCATCGCTGCTTATTGTTTGTAGTTCATCCAAAACCTTTTTAAAGTACGGTTTGGACACCATTAAACGCGCATGTAAAGATGCAATACGTCTTTGCAAAATATTGAAGACAAGAAAAATGAAAGAATGTTTTTGTTCAAAGCGTTTATCATGATATGACAACAAGTATTGAATATGAGACTGAAATGAGATTTTGATGGGACGCGTCTTGTCTTCGATTCCTCCCACACCGTAAGAAAAAAGTACAGGATATAAACCTATGAGTAAAAATATAGAGAATCTTTTCTGGTTACAAAATCTTATATTTATACCCATTAATAAACTTGGATTAAAATATCATTGGCTGGTTTTGAGGAGTGGCGAATAATATAAACTAGATCTTCGTTTGGCCGTTTGTCCGACCATAACTCCCCATTTACTGAGAGCTTTTTAGAATTACGGGGAACAAACATCTCTCGTACATACTGATTAATTTCATCTGATGTAACATTAGTGCCGTTAACATCAACTAGTCCACTTGTACTACATGGAACTCGATCATCGGCTAGTGATTCGTCTTCATTCACATCTTGAGCAACCGGGTCATTCACATAGCCTTCCTTGTCTACTTGACTAGCGTTATGATTAGCTGTAAAATGCATGGTATCCAGTAAAGGTTTCGGTATGTCATCGACTGGTAGGGCAGAAATGTTTTTCATGTCAAGGATGATATCTTTGTATAAATTATTGTTTTGTTTCAACCAGTTTAGAGCGCATAATACTTTTTTCTTCGTACTGTTAGTATAGTTTTTAAATCGCCAGGTTGAGGACGTTTAAGACCGACAAAAACCACCTTAATTGAATCGCACAAATCGTCTAGCGGTATAGGAAGCTTCGGTAAGATACGCGATAAATTCTGTGGAAAAGATATTACGTTGCCCTTTAGTGCAGATTGCCTGGTAGATGTACTGTGAAAAGAAGCCTCAAGTTTTATTACGCAACTATTATGTCGATAGAGGGATATTAGTTGTTGTTCTGGAAGAGTAAGTTGTTTGAGTTCATCAGGAACAGTACCAATCCACATTTTATTTGCGGCTGAAAATTTTGGAACTGTTGGATTTTTCTCACTTGATAATGATGAGAAACAGTTACGACAAATGTTGGACTTTGTGTCACCACATATTGAAGGTAAGGTTTGGTCGGGTATTTCTATACCTTTTGCGTATAGTAATGCACCTTTATAGCAAACATCATCTCCTGAAACACAATTCAGTAGCAACACACATTATTAACAACCTAGGTCAAACAATTCTATTCGGATCTAGGATTTCGATAGGATTCACGAAATCTTATGAAATTCTATAGCAAGAATTCGTTAGAATGTAATGAGTGTGATATACGTTGCTGGCTTTGAAAGAAGAGAATAGAATCTAATCCTGCTATCTTTTTACGAGGGCATCGCTATTCGAAATCAGCTGCGAGGACAATGAGGTATATTTTTCGTTCTGTACTTTTCAAGAAATAGTTGGACCATATAACAGAAAGTATGTTTCTGCAGGATTGAGCGGTAAACTGATACTATTAGTGTACCATTACTTACGAAAAATGGTAAAATCCTATACAAGGGATAAAATAAATAGCATCATGAGATTCAGTATACTTGATTACCTATGAAACATTTGTTTTCAAAACTTTTAGGACCTAATAGTTTAAAATGTTGTTGGTCTGGGCAAATTGAGCCTCCCGATCGAACTAAACAGAAGTACGAAGTCGCTTAGATCCAGTTTTGTAGAAGATACTTCGGGCTATCTGTCTATGAAAATATCGATAGATTATTATTCCATTTTTGGAAAATTGCAGTTGATTTTCCAAAGATCCTCTCCAATCAAATCTGTCTCTTAGTTTTTTTCAAAAACCATTTTTAGCTTGTGAAAACATGCCTACAAGTGTTATCGGATACTGAAAACCGCAAGTCTCTACCTTGTTTCTAGCAAAAGTTGTTCAAGAAATAGCCACGGCTGTTATATCTTGAAAATGGCAGTAGTCATGATAAACGTACCATTAATAGTTGCATTGTCTTTCTTTTCTGTTGGAATGATCTCGGTATCACATGAGTTTTGTTGTAGCACAGGAATAGTCCAGTCATATTCATAAGCTGGTTTCAATAAACTTATATTGGGGATTTCTGACAAACTTAGTTGACATATTGTAGATGATAAACTATTACAGACACAGCAGACTGATTCCCGCAAACTGGACATTGACATTTTGTCAATAAAATCTTTTAAACACTTAAGTTTCAACTGCCTCGAAATTTTCATTGGCCATTTTACTTCTTGATTTTTGATCTTCAACTTTCGTACCTGTCTTCGTATACTATCGTTGTGTAAACGGTCGACGGTTTCTTTCCCCCTTTTATATATATTATAGCTTTGCTGTTTCTCTAATCGGCTTCTCTTCTCAAGAATTGTCTCTTCAGATCTGTTTTGTGAAACACGCTGTCGCTTTCTTTCCAATCGATTTGTCCTTTCAAGAGCTGCTTCTTCAGCTAATTTTTGTGAGTCATGCTGTAGCCTTCTTTCCAATTGACTTGTCCTCTCAAGAGTTGTTTCATAGTCTTTTCTTTGTTGAGTATATTGTATCATTTGAGATAATCTCTTTTCACTAGACTCATCAATTTTTTTCTGTTCACCAGTGTTTTTTGATTGTGTCCTAGCAGGAACAGTTTTTCGGATATTGGTAGTAGTATTTAGTTGTCTCTAAAAAAGTAATGGACCAAATATTTCAAGAAATGGGCTAGGATCCAATCAAAGATGATAGAAAATGTGACAAAAGTACAAAGTGACTATTATTGGATGAAACACGGAATGAAAGGAAAAGGAGTAAAAATATATTGAATCTATTATTGTATCAATGAAAAATCTGCCAACATATGTAAAGCTTTTTCTCAACAGCTTATAAACATCTGGTATAGTTATCAGCTATGCATCGACATGTTTCAACAGCTAAATTAGGTGCACATATTAAAACTAAGAGTCGCAGGATCTAATCACTAGTCAACTCAAAAGTCTCACTAGTATCGATCTTATCATAAACATCCCAATCACCTAGTTGAAGTATTCGAACATGTACCACGAAAGACCCATATAATTAATTATACTACGTTTTGAATGGCGATTGCTGTACATGAAAAGTTGATCTTTTTCGAGTATGCTTGCCCTTTCGGGGAAGAGGAATTAGCAAATTTCTGTAAAGCATATTAAAAGAAACTTCTTAACTTACGTTTAGAATAGTAGTTATTTGTGATTTTGTGTTTCGCCGAGGAAGTGACAGTGGAAGCAGAGGGACGAAATGGTTAGGAACCCATTCGTTTCCATTACTATACTTCCTGACATCGGATTCACTTAAAGTATGCGTCCACAAAAGTGTTATTGTCCTATTCTTGTGAGTGTTATTAATAGGCGTTGGAGTATATTTTAGACGATATGCATCTGTTGCCAGAGACGTGCCAATATTTGGAAAAATAGATGGAATTTGCCATTGAAGGACGTTACATAGCGCTACCAGTTCATAAAGTTCCGAAAACTGCTTATCTTGAACCATATATTTGAAATAATCTTCCACAAGATGAATCGATGAATTGTACAAATTAAAATTTTCTATCAACTCCAAGACTGTTCGAACTCGAAGTTCAATCGGTGTTACTTCATGTTTTAAAGGAAGCAGTTTGATGATGGAATTGTATAAGCAATTGCCATTCCCAATTGTGTCATCTGGTATTAAATTTTTAATGTCGAATTGATTACACTTGAATAAGTATTGTTGAGATATTGTGTCTATTTTATGCAAACGAGTATCGAAAAACTTCAATGGTGTAAAATCTAATGTTGGTAGTGGTGGATTTAGCTCTTTTATTTGTTCACAAATCCGGGAAATTTGCTGAAAATGGTCCGTTTTTCTTGACGCTCGTTGGAACGCAGACAATAATTTTTCAAATTTCTGATCTCGAGGGAGTAGATTGCAAGTGGTACAAGATCCTATATGTGAGGAACGTTCACAATATACACATAAATTTATTGTGTGCATAGTAGTTAATCGTAATTTGCTTACTGGGAACGTAAAGACTTTTTAAGGCTGGAAAATTTCCAAAAGGTTTGATTAGTTTTGCTTTGAGAATTGAAAGCCATCTGTAAAACTAAGCTTGTTAGTAGAAATAACGAAGACAGTGAGATCGAGTAATAGCCGTTTAAGAAGTATAATCATTCCTAATGAAGAAAATTTGAATGATAAGAAAAGAGCTTTTTATGAAATTTGTGTTTCGAAATTTACACATGATAATTGTATGGCTTTTTAAGAATTTTAACTCGACTTTTGTCACAAGTTTCACAAATTTTTTGAACACTAAACATATCGCTGTTATTGGTTTCAATTACAATCATTTTCATCTGTATATGAATATATAATAATTCTCATCATCAAAATCCTATTCAAGCTTTGAAAAAAAAGAAACATAGATCTCGTCCTCCCTAATAAGTTGAAATATTTTCTTTATTAAAGACGGCTGCCAATTACATTAACATCAATTATATCTAGAAAATATTAGTTCTTGTTAACAGTTTTATAACAGGCAGATTTGAGTGGATATTATTTCCAACAGCAAATTCGTGTAGTTTTTCATGGTATTTGACGATTCATTTCTATCTAGATGCTCGATACTAAAGCAAGAGCATCTAGGTAAAAGAGTTAAAAGCTTTGATTTATCCAGATGCATCTGTATCATCACTTAGTTTTACTGTCGACTCTCACTAGTCGTTAAGTTCGGGTTTTTTAGTAAAGTGAGACAAGAAAACTCTCTCTCAATAACCAAAATTAAACTAAGTACCAATACAGAATGTATAATATATTTAAAAATAACGATAAAAATACATATGCAAGACTAACATGAAGTAAAAAGACCACTAACTAGTCCAACAACTTTCTAACTCTGGTGTCATAAAAGAAAAAAGAAAAACTAGATAGAAATAACTAGAGATGATACAATATATAGACCTAGAATAATAGTGATCACAACCAGACGAAAAAACAATAAGTGAACGAAATAAACTAAATAAATAGAAAAAAGAAAAGAAAGTCACGACGGCTGTTGACGTTGTTGCTGTGGCTATTCTGTCAGTTCGGGATCGGCCGTTTAATCTTTGTGGTTTTCTTCTTATGCTGTGATTCTATGCGTTGAAAGATATATAAGACTGATACCACATCGTTCGCTGCGTATTTTTCCATATTGCGTCGTAATAATTCCTGTTGAGAACGGAGGACAGGATCACGAAATTTCCACGTTCCAAGATTAAGATCAATTCCACCAGACCATTTAGCACATGTATATGCCTTATCTAAAAATTGCTCAAATCCAAGAGCGATTGCACGTTGAAGCGACCACGCATTCGGATTGTAAGGATCTTTGTAAGGTCTGAATTCACATGTACATAATTCATGATCCGGGTCATGATCGAATTCCAAACTATCCTGCGAAACAGCTAAATCTAATTCATCATCAACTAATGAAATTTGTTCTAAACCAGGACAATCTGATGCATGCGGATGATGATGATTATAGTACGGCCGAAATTCTTTTTGCATATTTCTGATATATACGATATTGGACGGTTTAAATAAATTAAAATGTCGAAATTTCTCTAATTCATCGTCAATTCTACCCCACGCAATAAACTCATGCTGTTCTTGAAAAATAACATCGCATAATTGTTTTATCAATTGTCCATGTGACGAAGACAACGGTGACAACCACTGCACTTCGATCAAAATAACTAGCAGTGGAGAACAAAACGATGGAACCGGTAGAATTTGAATAAGTGATGGTTTTGCTGGAGTGGTTGATGGATCCGATTCCGTATCCAAAACAAATGATGTTATTTTGCATGCTCGAATAGTATCAATCAAATACTTGATTGCTGATTTTGTCGTCTGTTTGTGGATGTAATAAATTTGTGGTACGATTTCAATTATTTGTTTTGTTGACGTAGTTGTTGTAAATTTAAACATTGGATATTTATGACGTAGTTCTTCATTAAATAATTGTTTTTTATGACCATAATACCAAGAAGAAATTTTTCTTAAGGAGTTCATCTACAAATAGACAAATCGAGAGAAAATACTAATTTTCTTCTAAACAAATAAGATACTTTAAACTATCATCTGGATTTCTCAAGTATTCAATTAATTCCTGTTTAAATACATTCCAATCATTATTTATTATTTGCTGTGATTTTACACAGCATGAATCAAACAAAATACTGGGCAAACGTTTAGACGCTTCATCGGTCCAACACACTAGTGGATAATTTAATTATCCAAATATCAATTCAATAAACTTAAGCCACTGACTGGGGCTCTCAACTGTATTTTCCACATCAGGAAGTTTTGCTAACAGCTGTTGCTCAATTTGTTTTGCTGTTGCTAATGCCTTTTCTAATTGTTCCAGAGGATCGTGATACTCACTTTCGAACTGTTGTTCCATTTGTGTTTTATGAGATATTTCGTTACTCAAATTAATAGATACGGGAGATAATGAAGAAGAGAATTTGCAATGGCTAATAGTGTAATAATGCCAGACTGGCCACTAGAATTCTGATTAGGTGGCGGATTTGAACAAAGTGCTGGTGATAATTGTAAATAGTCTATTGATAGATTTATAAGAGCAACCTTTGATCTTGTACGCATACGCTACTGTTTTTCGCAAATACCTATAATCACTAATAATTCGACATAACAACTGTTTATTAATTATTATAATAGATAATTGGTCAGACCTCTACTTGTCATCACTTAGTTTTACTGTCGACTCCCACTAGTCGTTAAGTTCGGGTTTTTTAGTAAAGTGAGACAAGAAAACTCTCTCAATAACCAAAATTAAACTAAGTACCAATACAGAATGTATAATATATTTAAAAATAACGATAAAAATACATATGCAAGACTAACATGAAGTAAAAAGACCACTAACTAGTCCAACAACTTGCTAACTCTGTATCCTATTTACACTCGAACTGCTTGAATCAAAATGCATGCTTTTATATATATATATATATATCCAAAAGAACAACGACATGTGTCATAAAAGAAAAACTAGATAGAAACTACTAGAGATGATACAATATATAGACCTAGAATAATAGTGGTCACAACCAGGCGAAAAACAATAAGTGAACGAAATAAAATAGACGAAATAGAAAAAAGAAAATGAAATAGAGAGACGAAAAAGTGGACCACAGTCAGTCACGCACACACACATGTGAAGAGAGATAAGACAAAAAATAGAAAACTAAATACTATAAAGAAAACGCAAGGACTAAAGCATTAGACTTAACAATCTGCATGACTGGATATTTATTTCTTAGTCCTAGTCAAGACAACATGAATGTTTTTAATTCAAATGACTAAGTAAGTACAATGGATTTGGATATGAGAAACAAATTGGCAGAAAATCTGTATCATTTTCGTTTACATGTTGGTGTTGAGAAAGTTTTTATATCTAAATTGAATTATTTAAAGTTCTTTGATATCTTGTGGATTTTAAAATTTAGACAGAATCGTTGCCACAACTACCTGAAAGATTTTGTGTGTCGATTGCGCTAATGTTAATGGAAACCGGAGTGCTCTGATAAGGATCAGTCATGTCAGTCGAGATGCCATCCTTCAAATTTTCATTAACAGTGTTCGAAGACATAGTTTTGGTGGAAACACCTAAAGTTTGTATTGCTGCAGCTTCTATTTCATCTAGTGTTTCGGCATCAATATCATCCAAAAAACTTTCATCAGTCGCAAGTATGGTTTTTGGAAGAGTTGGTTTCGTATCAGCCGGACACTTGTAAACGATCCAAAATCGAAAACCGTTCCGCCGGTTCGAAGAGCTTTGTTGTATGCTAAATTATAGCGAATTTCAGAACATGCAACTTTATCCTTATGTTTAAAAATATCATGCAAACGATGCGAATCGAAGGTTTTTTCATCCATAAATACAACATGAATTGTCCAACTCTTTGTGATATCATTTCCTTTGCTGACCATGGTCATTGCGACAATAGGATTCATTTGATTACTACCGAAGTGTTGAGTAAATTTTTTTAGAATATCTTTCTCATTCTGAGTACTAGAAGATCTAATGCTATATCCATGCATCACTATTAGTATCGAATATGGAATAAATCCGATAAATAAATAAAAAATAAATAAATTTATCTGAAAACTGAAATGAATTCTGTATATAGGGAATGTTAAAATGTAAAAAAATGAAAGCTTAAAAAAAGTCATTATGAACAAGATAAACCAGGAAAGGTACTTATTGCAGGATGATGAAAACATTATCATTACAGTGAAAGGATTTAAAAAATGACAAATAAAGAAAAAAAACCTTGCACAAAACTAACTATACAAATGTAATTTCTGACAAGGAAAAACTTAAATACAAGTTCAGTTATAAGTTAATAATTCATTACGATGTTAGCCTTCATCGCCGTCAGATTCTTTTAATTTCTCCAGAATTGTAGCATGCAGCTTGTAAATACGTGCTGGAATTGCTACCATATAAGAGATATCATAAATTGTCGACCATATGGCGTCATAAAACGAAACTGGTTTAGGTAGCGATCTTTTTAGTAGCATCTCTAGAAATTGTGCATGATCGAACGAATAAAGACATGAATTTTTGATTAGGCATATATTACAGTCGTTTGGTTCTGTTGCATCATGGTCTGTTTCGCATCTTATAAATTTCAAATCTTGACTCATTTCTTTGAGAATTGGTACCAAGAAGGATTTCATAAGGGGAAAACTCTTTCTGTAGTCAAGCAAATACATATCC
>CAJNOQ010005431.1:0-15333 GCA_905250885.1 Didymodactylos carnosus | reverse complement strand
CCAAGTGACTTCACAAGACTGGGATCCCATCTAGTCTGCTATTTCTCTCGTGGGCTCCACCCTATCACCTGATTCCACCTCATCAATTAACTCCAACTCATCAAGTGACTTCACTTGACTCCAAATGACTCCATGCGTCTGGAGTCCGCTGTTTCCCCCTTGCCCAAACTTGAAGCTTTTCTTTAAAAAGATGCGCTCGAAATACTCTGCTAAATCGTACCTACACTTTAATTTCAGAACTTCAATTAAGAGAACTAGAGAACTCAGTTAGCTAGTGAGAACTCAGTTACTTTTGAATGTGCTCTTTCTCATGGTCTGTAAAAGAATATTTAGAACAGATTGTGTGATCGAGAACGAAGTTTCAAAATACGTCAAAAATTCACAACCTCCCGTTTCAAACAATGCTCCGAAGCAAGAAATGGAAAATATCATCGAAGTTGTAATTTTGCAGTAAGGTAGAGCAGAGTAATCATTTCTGATCAAAACAAAACAAACTCGATCGAAAAATCTGTTGTTTTGATGGAGTTATGGGGTTTTTAGTAAAAGCACCACTATACATACAGTTTAAGAAATTAATGAAAAATTGTATGGCAACAGATAAATGACAAAATGACTAATTCATTATTTTTTACTTTCAAAACGTTAGCACAACAAATCGTTTTTGAATTTACAAGTTTTTGTTTTATAGCGCCTTTCGTATAATTTACATAGTTTTCTTGACTGAAGTTCTGAAATTACAGTTTAGGTATGGTTTTGGACTGTGATATGTGGCAACATTAACAATATTTTCTTTCGATATAATATGACAGAAAATTGCCTAAAGTTAAGGTTCGCCAAATTCGAAAGATAGCTGAAAAACAGATTTCCTTGAAACATACATAGTCAGATATAGCTCGTCGAGCGGATTCCGAATATGACTTTTTTAATATTTCTTGATCAAGTTTTGAGGGGAAAATCTTCAACGTATCGCAAAAGTCGCAAAACCTGAAAAAGTGAGCACTATAGAGAAAGGTCAAGAGTTGACCGTTTTCTGTTTACTCTAGTTTCGGAACTATGTTACTCGGATTCAGCATCAAAAGGTGAGTATATCCATGTGATTTGAGAGTAGTTCATCGCTCTGAGGCCTGCGAGCAGGACGGACTAAGTTCGTCCAAGGACGTTTTGACATTCTGTTTTTTCAGACCTATGTAGTCTTTTGTTTCAAGGGCTATCCCAACTATCATACACCATTCGAATCATCATCCGACAGTGAACAAAAGTATTGATCGCTTTTCTCTTTAAAACTAAAGTGAACGAAAAACGGTCAAATCTTGAGTTTTCTCTTATAACACTCACTTTTTCATTTTCTGCGACTCTTGCAGTACTTTGAAGATTTTCCCGCTAAACTTTGATCAAGAAACAATAAAAACTTCATATTCGGAATCAGGTCGACGAGCTCTATCCAACCATGTATGTTTTAAGGAAATCTATTTTTCTGCTTACTCTTCGAATTTGGAGAACCTTACACACATCTGCATCTATCCTATTGGTGTTTTTTCCTGTATATCTGATTGTCAAAATTGTGTTTTCTAAAAGGGCTTACTATTAAGAATCTTAGAATTATTTTTCATGCTAACCGATTTCGAATGAGTCGCAGAATTTTTGTTTATGCATTTTACTCTTATAATCAAAACTATGGCATGAATTTAAGATAAACTATTGGAAAATTTGAGATGTAAAAGTTTTACTGACTTACCAGTAATGTTCCAATAATTAATGTATAACTAATATTAGCAAGCCATAAATCCAATATACATACAACAGTTGAGGTTGAGAATAATCCTTCTAATGAACGTGGTACAACCGATAATGTCAAACAGCCCACTCCAATTAACATTAGAATTAAAAAAGTTGGACTTGATGCTTTAAAAACGGGTGTTTGACGTAGACTATATGTTAAAATAATCATAAATAATGAAAGAATAGTACATATTATACTTCCAGTTATCATACTAATCATTATCCAACGAGAAATTTTTATTATAGGTCGACTAGGTAAATCCAATGGTTTAATTCGGTTTCCGTGCATATAGATAACCGCAGTTTCATTAAATGAAGTAAGATATCCTTCACCAGTTATTGAGCCAATTTTAACAAGTGAATCATTTTGAAAATTAAGAATATCGAACGAAGCTGGTGAACGATCCCCATTTCTATCTACTGAAACAATACCACTAACACCGGAGAAACTAATATTTTTTAGAATACTCAAATACGATGATCGATTTTCTTCTAGAGTTGGATCTATTTTATCTTTTTCGATCATTTGATGAAGAGCATGAGCAAACATTAGACAAGCATCATAAGCAAAATTAGCAATAATTGGTATATCTTCTTTAGTATCATTTGGATAAATACTTGGTGTTTCTATATCGAATGGGGTAGAATACCATTCTTTCCTATATTTTTTATACTCCGGTGAATTAGTTGCAGCAGAATTTTGTAAACCAATAAGTCCTTGTACCCATTTATAGTTATCTTGTTCAATACCTCTACTGGAATTCAAATAGACAGCTCGATACATACTATTATGAACAGCAATCCATTGATAACCATTAAAAATTAATTCAGGAGCTAATTCTAAACAATTACGAATGACTTCTTTTTGATCTTTTAATGTACCAATAAATACAATAATACGTGCTTTTGAGTTTTTTATTTCTGCAAAATGATCTGCTAAACTAATATTAACAGCACCACTAACAAATGCTCTACGAGTAAGTATAGTTATATTTAATGATTTTGTTGAGTTAATAAATCTGTCAACATTATGAAAATTAGGTCTATCTGATGTATATAAAAGAGCAATATTATGCCATTCTTGTTTATGAATAAAATACGCTAATGCATTTAATTCTAAATTTAAATCTGGTATTGTACGTAGAAAATATGGATACTGTTCGCTTTGATCAGCTGTAAATATAGCTGATGTAGCTCCATATGATATTTGTGGTATTTTGTAATGACGTGCAACAAACTGAGCAGCCTAATATCATTGAAAAGAAAAACAGCTTATTATGATTAGCAGCAGTTTTAAATTTATTGATCAAAATGAACATCATTTTATTTTAAAATCAGCGTTTCGAGAGTTCAACTCTCATTTTCAAGACAAATATATAAAGTAAAAAACTTAGAACAAAATTAGAGGAAATAAGAAAATATACTGTAATTTTCCTGTAAAATAGTTCAATTGAACCTCGGAAAGATCCAATACCTAAAAATCTTCAATTAAAAATTGTTTATATGGCTAACTGTTCTAACTATGATTTTTCATATATTGGAGAAACAATTCGTCAAGCCTTTAGACGATTTGAAGAACATGGAACATATTTCCATGAATACTACACCCATTACTCCAGACTTACCATCTACAGCAGAGGTGGGAGATGGACTATCTTTAGCTCACTCGCGGGGATCGCCCCGCAAGATGAGTGACAGACATTTGAGCGCCGATACTTGAGCGATCGATCTGAAATCTGAGTGAAGTTATGTGGTGAATAGTCATTATATGATTCTGTTACAGATATACAGTTTCGCATGATGAAAATATTCGTTCCGTGTGGAACTACTTTTCAAACTCATTCTCACACTGCCCACACCTCCCACGACACACTTCCGAAAATACCCAAATGTGCACCACGAAAAATTCGTGGAAGAGTCGGGGCCGCTCAAATATCGGTCGTTCCGATATCGGTTGATGCCTCGCAAATTTCCTTCCTCGTCACTGCCCCGTACCTCACCAAGTTTCGATAAAGGTACTTCGCGAGAACCGCCCCGTAAGCTTTCTGTTCCGTCATCGCCTCGTCCACCGTCAACTCTTGATACAATTTTTGCACTGGCGCTTCCTCATCGATCCTCCTGAGTCCAAAAAATCTCTGCTAACATAAGTTATTCATTGTTTCCTTTTGATTCACAAGAAGAACCATCACCTTTATTATAAAAATAGATCAAAATAAACATAACATCTTTTGCTTACAAGAAAAAACGTTCGTCGCAGAGTCGTGCTATGAAGTTCTTGCCTCGTCAACTTTCAAAAAATCTTCCTCGCGAGGTGTGCCCTGTGAAAAAGCGCGGGTCCTCGTTCATCACTCATCTACAGTAACACTACAACGATCATAGGGAAATATCAATGAAGAAGTTAATTATATTCTAACAGAAGAGTCCTTATTTCCAGATGGTTCAGATGATCAAGAACATAAAATAAAATTTGCACTACATAAACATGAGCTAGAAACGAATCATCATATTGTTTGTGAGGAATTTAAAATTCTTTCCAGAGATTCATGGAAGTATAGATTATTAGTCAGAGAATCACTCGCTATCATGTACTATCAGCCTGGTCGCAACAGAACACCCAAGCATGAAAAATGTATCGGGCATTGTCCGATGCAGCTAGATATACTGGATATAAAACGTGATACATCTAGATGCATAAAAACGAGAAAAAGTTGAATCGGGTTATCGGCCGATACGTAGAGATACAGCCGTTCATTTCTAGATGTATCTGGTTATGTATCTAGTAGCGATATTAACCCAATTCATCGAGCAATGTATTGGGAGATGAGTCTAATTGTGTATCGACTCCAGATGAGACACGCGTGAAATCGCCCTATAAAGGTCCATATACCGTACAATGTGTCGAGAGATGCATCGAGGGATATATAGATCAATTCTTCTACTTGAGCATCGTTTTAAGTCAATTCCATTCCATCCTATCGTTAAAATCGGACGCTGCATCCAGTGTAAGGCGATTTCCAACTAGATGCAACTGGGTGAGAAATCGCCTTGTTGAGAAACAGTAATTCTCATTTTGCATCATGAAGCTCAAGTTATACAAAGCTGAGCCTGGCAGATGAAGTTGAGAAAATTTAAGTTGCTACATTTTATCTTCTAGACTCAACTTTGGAAAATATCTCCTTCATAGTGAAAACGCGAGAAAATCATTTTTTTAAACATAATTTTCAATTTTTCATAGTAAAGGAAGTACTTCCCAAGCTTGAATTTGAAACAGACAGTGTAGCAAATTGAATTTTCTAAATTTTATCTGCTAGGCTGAGCTTTGTACATCTAGATCTTCAGGATAAAAAATGCCAAAAAACGGCTTTTAGTCTGAAGACTGGTTGCTAGAGACCAGACATCAGCACAAAAATTTTAGAAAATTAAATTTTCAATATTTTATGTTCGAGACTCAAGTCCAGTAAATGATTCCATCATGGTGAGAAACGCCCATTGTTGTTGATTAATCATTTTAAATTTAGTAAGTTATTTTTATCCATAACAAGAAAGAGAATGAAAAATGTATACGTATTTGTGTAAGCTGGTGTGAAACAATGGCGTACATAGGAGACTACTGATCTCTAGATACAGAGTTCAAATCTGTACACTAGCTGTGTTTCTTTTTCTCTTTTTTTTCATCTCGATTTACAACTAATTTTATCGCTTTTTATATCTAGCGGTTCTTTCTTTTAAATAGTTAGACGAACCATACGATTAATCGCCAGATGATCAAACCAAGACATCCATTAATTTTATCCATAAATCATTACTAGCAACGTAAAAGTTCAAAATTTTGCGGCGATCGTAGCGTTGATGGATAGAAATGCATGGATGTCTTGGTTTGACCTCGCTATATGTTTCTAGTTCTTATTTGTTTTCCATCAATCATAATTTCTTACTAGATGCATCGGGTATTGTATCGTGTCAGTCGAGTCAAACCCGATGTATCTAGCTAACCTGATATTTTTTACTCTTTTATCTAGATACTTTCGATGGAGAATCGGGCGATACTCCAACGAGTGTATCTAGATTTTTCTCTTACGTTTTCGGGCTTGGGCAGTATTCTCTGTACTACTTGTTATTTATCCGGAAGGATTAGCGAGTAATTTCGTAGTTCGACAAAAACAGAAAATGTTACCCCAAGAGGGAAGGACAGGTAGTTGACTGAAAGCGCTTCCAGTCTGTGCAACGTCAATGTGCACGTCACTGTGACAGATTTAGATAGTGAATTCAATTGGACTGTTTTACACGCAAATTACAGTATATTTTCTTATTTTTTCTATAATTTTGCTCAAAATTTACTTGATTTATTTGTCTCGGAAAGGAGAGTTGAACTCTCGAAATGTTGACTTTAAAATAAAATGAAAATCATTCTGATCAATAAACTTAAAGCTGCTTTAGAAACTATTCTACTGGTGGCCCGACGTCTTCTCTTAAAATAGGAGTCACCGAAATCTTGATATTCCGTGGTACGGGCGGTAATTTCGCAGTTCAACAGAAACACTTTTCGACAGCGTGTTTCGACACTGTCGAATTTCGAGTGAACACTCCGACAGTGTTGAAAACTGTTTGTCGAAAAGTAGAACTATCGAACGACGACAAATTCGTACGGGCTTTCCATCGGATTTCCTACGGGTCCTAGAGCTGGCATCCGGTGACTATTAGTACCCTCGATAACTGATGATTGATAGGTAATCGAGGTAAACACGAGCGTAAAAAGAAGCGGCTTTTTCGAGAAGAGGAAGAAAGAAAAACATGCGAATCGCCCTTTTTATAGAGCACTCATTCTTCCTTCTATCAAAACATGTGACACATTCTTCTACATTTCTATCTTTGGGT
The DNA here is from genome assembly GCA_905250885.1 of Didymodactylos carnosus. NCBI lineage: Eukaryota > Metazoa > Rotifera > Eurotatoria > Philodinida > Philodinidae > Didymodactylos > Didymodactylos carnosus. The sequence continues at coordinate 8,679 of CAJNOQ010005431.1, read as the reverse complement.
GCTCGTCTGACCTGAGCATGCATCAATACCAATCATCGTTGAAGATATTGTACAACCTAGTAATACTCAGATCCAATATTATTGTATACCCAATATATTGGGTTCAGCAATACACTGGATTCCAACTTTTCAATCTTAATATTATTTACATTCATGAAACAGTGAGAAAGCATATCCCAATTGTGATATAAAAATGTATCCCAATTGGGATATGGAGCATGCGTTCGTACTGTAAAAGCAGACTTAACTCAAGCGACCCAATACTCAATAATATTGTGAAACCTAATATATTGGGTGACCAATATTGTTCATCCCAATATATTGGGTATAGAATAATATTGGGCTTCGATATATTGTATAGGTGCATGCCTAGTCTGATCGCGAAACGCTTTTACACACACGTTGTACAATGAGATTAAAACGCATGTGGCAAACTGTACAGAAGTTGTTTAGTAGAATTAAATTTCCTAAAAGAGAGAGAGCGTGCATAATCTAGTTTTTCTACCCTATACTAAAGATTTAGACGCAGGATATGGAAAACCATCAAATACCATCAAGATTTTGTGATAGATATAACCAATTTTCTCTACTCTATCAGAAACTAATGTTGGATTCTGTCCAATCTTTTAAATATCCTCAAAGCTTTGTCAAGCTTGGTGAAAGAGCTAGAAAAACTACATATTCGCCTAGCCCACCAAGCTTTGAGGATTTTTAAAAGATTGGACAGAATCCAACATTAGTTTCTGATAGAGTAGAGAAAATTGGTTATATCTATCACAAAATCTTGATGGTATTTGGTGGTTTCCATATCCTGGCTCTAAATCTGTAGCATAGGGTAGAAAAACTTGGTGCAAGCCTAACCAAGTGTTGGGAAACTTTTGTCGCATAAACGAGGAAAGAGGTAAAACAAAATGGACGACGCAGATCTATTATGTTCTTACGACGCATTTTTGTCGCCAATTGTAGAGAAAAGATACGATTCACTCATTTCTATGTGAAGATTAATTCTTTTCTTCTTTTAATCAAAAAGAAAAAAACTCTCATTCGTCGCAGTGGAAACACCTTTTTGCATTACTCTTTTTCTTCTTTTTGAAAGAAGTTTATACAGGAAGTATTGCGTTATGTTTACCTGTGATGTCAATGAATTGTATTCACCTATAATGCCTATGACACTATAATTTTGTATTTGTATAAATGTGTCAATAATAGTGTTGCCAACACTTGAATTTGTATTATGAATTATACAATTTAATTTAGTATTTGGTAGAAGATCTGACCGATTATTTATAGATTTAATTGCTAATTTAAATGCAAACAATGCTGGATGTCCACCTACGAGACTTGCTACATTATTATCATTCGTAGGGCCGAGAAAGCCCAATGTTAATTCTGTTGGTAATGATAAACAAGTTATTGAGAAAAATAACAGTATAAATAAGTATAATAACATGTTGAATAGTTTGAATAAATGTTTAATGGGATCAGTAATAATAAAAAAAACCTCTTTTATTTTATTTATTAGTCAAACGTAAATAGGAAAACAGATTATCTTTTTGGTTTGTGATAAGAAAAATCATTTATTAAAATATGTCCACATAATAAGACAAAAACTTTTCGATTCTCTATAAATGTTACAATTGATTTTACAATTCTACAACTTTTTATATGGTTATTTACAGTCAATAAAATTTCTAATCTCTTAACAATCAAAATAACATGAGAAAAAAAGAGGTATTAATTTTTCTAATAGGCAATTCACTACTCTCTTAACAAGAAAGATATATTTCAAAAACAAAACCTTGGAAAGGTGTAAGCACCTAAGAAAAATCTAAAAAAGGTATAATCACCTGATAAAAACATATACAAGGTATAGTTATTTGAACCGTATAAATGCCTTCTAAATCTTTTGTCATCCTATCAAAAACCAAATTTTTCTGAAATGCAACTAAATTATATTTGTAAAAGCAGTTTTTGAGGCTCTTCCAGGCGATAAAAAATCGTTAGGAATGGACGAACGCGTTAGCGAACGATCGTTAGAAGAACCGTTTAAACGCGTTTTTTGCCATTCAGAGGTTTAGAATAACGCGTTCTTTGACAACGCACTTGCTAACGATCGTTAAATTAACCGTTTCTGGTCTTCTTGTTGAACATGTTTCTGAACCAGATTAAAATGGTCATTGAAACGCGTTTATTTTATATAAAAGCGCGTTCTAAACGCGTTTACAAAAAGAAAAAAATTAGAAGATATATGATTTTAACTTTGTTAGAAAACACGTTTAATAAAAACGCGAGAAGACGGTTAATTCACCAATCGTTAGCAAACGCGTTATTGTAAAGTTTTGAACGACAAAACACACTTTTAAACGATCTGCTCTTTTAACGATCGTTTAGTAACGCGTTGGGAAAAACGGGTTTTCCGTGCCTTTTCTAATGACTTTTTCTTGAAATTGAAATTTTTCGTCAAGTGCCCTCCATTAGTATGTTGTCAGCTAATGCAATGTCAGGAGGATATGACCGAATGGGAAACGTGGAAGAATGATGGGACAGAAGTTGATAATTCAAATTTCTGAATCCTCCCTCTGTTTTTACTTTTGAATCATTTCAAAACCCGTTAATTAACGTTTTCATTGTCGTTCACATTCATCGAAAAATGCGTTGTGAAATTCCGAAAAACACCTTTTGAAACGAACAGATTAAAAAAAACGGGTTGGTTTTGAAACCTCTAACTTTTTTTGAAAACACTTTTTTTTAGTGCTAGAGTTAATGTTAACAATTTCTCATATTCTTGCTGATAATCTGTATCATCATCTAATTCATTGGATAAGAATATACTATTATCACCTTGTAAATTTTGCACGTCTATATCATCGGAAATTAGTGTTGGAGTTTTAGGTGTTGACATTTTCTTTTTTTTGTTTGGATTCTTAACAACTGTTTCGTGTGAAGTAACAACAGGAGTTGTTGTCGAACACGATGGTTGATGAGAAGCGTATCAACAATAGGTGTAATGGTTATTGTCACATTTGACACAATACTAACTTCAGCTGGCGATTTTGTCTAATTTGTTGAAATACGATTGGAGACTGATAGTGATGCGGGTTTGTTCGATGTTTGACACGAGTACACATTTATTGAACGCTTGATGGTGCTGGTGGAGGACTATCTTTTGCCGGTCGAACTGACTGTTGTTGTTCAGGTCCAAAAAATGGAAGTGGCGGAGATGGAGCACCTTGTGGTTGAACAGCTAAAGTTTGATAATATTGTTGATAAGATGTGCCAGCTAACGTTTGATAATGTGGAGGAGGAGGAGATACACCAGTTGTTGGTCGATCATATTGATATTGACTAGATGTACAAGTCTGAAGTACGACAAATGGTTGTTCCTGTTGTTGTAGTGGATGATGATGATGTGAATTGGTGGCCATTGTTGATAAACGGGTTGATTTGGCTGCGGATAAAACAACTGATAAACCGGTGAAGCTGTTAAACAACAGCAACTTTGAGGATGATGATATTGATAACTGGTTGATTGTGCATGTGTGTGTATATGTTCGACACAGACAAGGTGGATGGTAAAAAAGAATGAAATAAAAGCAGTTTTTAAGTTTAAGGTGGGGACCATTCCAGTATTACGTTAGCAACTTGTATTACTAACACGTAACTACTTAAATCATCTAAATTGCATCCATTGTACAACCTACAGCTAAGTTTTATGTTGCTAAACACTGTAATGGGACAAAATCCCGCAAAATAACGAAATATTTATTCTCTAAAGCTTAAAAAGTCGTTTTCGTCGAATCGTATCGTTAAATGCCTGAGCTATTCGAAAAATGTGTCAATGACTTAAGTTTGATTTAAGTTTTCGGTCCTATCTTTGAGACTGCATTTCTCATGACTTAAGTCTGATTTAAGTTTTCGGTCTTAACTCTGAGACCACATTTCTCATGACTTAAGTCACCCTTTGGCTTAAGCTTTTTTGTAATACGGTAAAACTTAGGTCCAAAGGCTTAAGTTAGTGGCGGAGACTTAAGTTCTGACTTAAGCCCAAATTTTGACTTAAGTTAGATTTAAGTTTTTTCGGAATATGGCCTCCTGCTGGCTAAAGTATCAACCTTCTCGAATTTACAGTGCGCTGCAATAAAATAAACCGTAAAATTTATGATGGGTTACGTAGACGCCATTATAAATCTACAGGAGCTCTCAAAGGAAGTTATTTGACAATAAAAACAATAAAAAATCATCACATACCTCTGCTATCTGTCTCTAATAACATAACATACATTTTCTTGAAATTGTATTCTTGGCATTTGGTTAAGCGGAAGTAAATGATCATTTGTTTTATGGCCCGAATAACCACGAAGATAGCATTTTCTATCGTTTAGTTTATACATAATCTAAAGATATAAAAAGCAATAATTTACAATGTCGTCCATAGCAACCAGAGTTGCCAGATGGTCCGTATTTTGTGAACAAAATTCCGGTTTTTTGGAATTTTTTTTTCACAATTTGTCGGCTGTCTGCTATCTGTCTGCATTTTAAATATTTTCTGCTTTTGCTGTTTATCACCTGAGTAAAAATTCGTTTAAATTCATCGTTATCATGCACTGAAATTTATAACTATTTATCATGCCAGAAGTGCTTAAACTTATTCATTCTAATAAAAAATGTACAATCCAAAAACAACGTGCGAATTAAAATTAAGATTTACATTTCTGTTTGTTGTTCTCTTATGTTTTATTGAGTAAAATCACAAAGTGCTAGAGAAAACGTTTTTTGACTGTCTGTGCGTGAAAAAGGATAAAGTTAGACAATGAAAATGCGTTTCGGTTTCTTTTCCGCATTTTGGAATTTTTATTCCGCATTTCTGACCTGAGCATCAAACAGCTCTGATCACAACTGCAGAAAATTATATGACAGAAGAACTAGCAACTAGAAAAACATTTCGTGGATGACGTGTATACATCTTACTCAGTATTATACCTTTTTAACGGTATTTCCGTCTACTAAATCGATTCTTTGGGGCCTTAAGGCTCGAAGCCAAAACGAAGGATCCAAATGAGGACTATATTTTTCTTCTAAAGGTAGCGCAGGATTTTCATTCGCATTTTCATGTTCAGTCTCGTCTCTCTTCCTTTTCTGTCTCCTATTGATTTACTTCCAGCTTTGATTTTACTCTCTTGAATATTCTCAACGCTTTTTTGCAAATCATTTGAATTAGCATCAGTGAAGCTATCAATATGACTCAAGGGTGTAAGCAGTGAAGCGAAACAGAAAGTCATGAACTGCGGAAAGAGAGAAAGAGATGATTCATAAGAGAAGCCAATAGATATACGCGATGAGATGAACCGAGAAAGAAGAGAAGAAAAGGATGAGAAGACAATGGAAGCGCCCTATGTTTCGAATATATACACGTATATAAGTGTATACCGTTTGATACACCTTTTTATCGCCTGTGTATATGGTTACATACAAAAGATGCAGACAGCTTTGTCTCGTGTTTTGACTGTGACACATGAGCGCATGTTTAATTGAAAATCTAGGAGTATACAAGATGAATGCCATATTTCTGTTTATCTGAACTAAAACTAACTGAACTCTAGTTTATTGAGAATTTTTTGAAACTCTCATTGAGCAAAAGTCATTTGATAAACAGAAACAAATACTTTTTGAACAGTATGACCACTACACGCAGAGGAAAAGTTGTGGTGAATGTGCATGATTTTTATGAATGTGGCAACCTTTTCAAATGTGAAAGTTCGTTAGAAGGGCTGCGTGCAAGAGTTGTCGAAAAACTAAGAACGTAAAATAATGGTCAAAAAGTACTTGCGAAAGTTACACGTTTTTTCTGTCCGGTTGAATGATACAGAATTCGGACTGATTTTGTTTAGGTTTAGACGAGAATGTTGTGACGGCAGTATAAGTGTTATATCGAATATAACTAATACTGTCTGTCTTCCCAGGTAGTCGAAAACGGTATCGTTAACGTGCCGTAAATGTTTTGTTAACGGGCCGTTTTTGCACCGTTCTACACCGTTTTACACTGTTTAACTGGGGCCGTTTTTAGACCGTTTTCAGTACATATTTCAAACATTATTTTTGATCATGAACTGAAAAATATTATTTTCTGAATTCTTTTCAAGTTTTGTGACTGCTTTGAGCCATGATTTACTAGTCTCAGCAGTATGGTACTATCACTAGTACACGTCCATGCACTAAGGCTACTCCCTCCAGACAAGCTTCGATGACTTATATAGCAGAGAAAGAGAAAAATTCTAAGCTATAACTTCGATTCTATTCGAAGAAAATCAGCGTTCCATTTATACTAGTAGTGAAAATAAAAGAGGTGAATGACCTGTCGTCAGAACGGTCTAATGACGGTCATTTTACGATATAGAACATCTACTTCACTCAGTCACACCAATAAACGGTCCGATTTTAGGCCGCGCGCTGACGCTCTTGAAACGGCCAGTTTATTGTGACGTAACGAGTCGTTTTTTAGATGACCGTTAACCGTCTGTTAACACACCGTCCCGTTTGACCTGGGTTCATTTCAAATGTAACGTTCTAACAACTACTGATAATATATGCTGAGAAAACAAACTCTTATTTGCAGTTTTAAAAGCGTTGGAGAATAATGCAGGATGAGACCTATCCGGGACTGGATGAATCCAGAAAAGGATGTCTAGTATTTTCTCGACGTCTGCCAAACACTTCCGACAAAGTGCGACATCTGTCGAAAAAATACTAGACATCTTTTTCTGGATTCATCCAGTCCCGGGTAGGTCTCATCCTGCATTATTCTCCAACGCTTTTAAAACTGTATATAAGAGTTTGTTTTCTCGACATATATTATCAGTAGTTGTTAGAACGTTACATTCGAAATAAAGACAGATAGTATTAGTTATATTCGATCATAATAAAATTCTTGAAGTCGTAAATTTTTGAAATCTAAAATTCTGTAGCTCAAAAATTCCAAAGTCCTGTAATGCTACAGGCCTAGAATTCCGAAGTTCTGCAACTCTGGAATTCTAGAATTCTAAAATCCTTGATGCTTAAAATTCTTAAGATCTGAAATTCTTGTAATCAAAAGTTCTAAAGTTCTGTAATTCTGCAACTCTAGAATTCTAATTTCTCTAATACTAGACTTCTACACACAGTGTGCATTTTTCCATAGGCCAGGCGGACATTTGCTACAGAAGCAGTCCGAAAGTCGATAAACACCTTTTTGTAGGTTTTCAGATATGCTCTTTCCAATGGCCTGCTTTACAAAATTCCAAAAGACTTTCATCTGAGTTCTCCAGAGACCGGCTCTCTAGAAAACCCACACATAAGTACTCAAGAACGTTGTAAAGCCCGCCATTGGAAAGAGCATATCTGAAAACCTGGAAAAAAGTGTGTATAGACTTTCGGACTGGTTCTATAGCAAATACCAAAATCCTTAGCCAAAACTGTCACGCTATGCTTCGACTCTAGCGTCCCGTTAGATCCAACAAGTTTTTGCTAAAAAAAGACCTACTAATCGCACATCATTCGATACAGTCTCTTGCGCTGATTCCGAATATGTAATTTTTGTTGAATAAAAACGTTTTCGAACCGAGAAAAATACCTGAAAAACTCAGGTTTTTTGGAAAACCCACTGTATGCTTCAGAAACATTTGCGCATTCACCGTAGATGCAGGACATATAGAAGAACATTCTATGAAAGTTTGGACCTTCGCTAACTTTCGCGCGCTCACTTTACTAAACTTAGCCCTTTGGAAAATCGCTTGAGAAAATCTTTTTTAATTTTCTCAGCTATCATAAGTCTAATTTAAAATTTTCTTTTTACTGATCTATAGCTGATGTCATGTAGATTTAGAATATATGTCGTTTTTCATTACAGCTTCATTGACTGCTGTGAAAATTTCATTGTTTTCACTTATACTACTATTTCAGGTTAAGTTTTTTGATTAGCTATTTTCCCGCGATACATAAATTTTGTAAAAAAATTTGTTGTGTTATCAAATAGAGCATCACTTGAAGTATATTAATCATTATTTGAATCGTCGAAAAGTCGATTTTCATTTTTTCACCTAATGTCCGCCTGGATGCACACTGCTGCAGTTATAAAATTCTTGGAAACTAAAATTCTACAATTCTTTAATTTCAAAGTTCTGTAATTATAAAATCCTTGAAATCTAAAATTCTTTAGTTCAAGGATTCGAATGTCTTGTAGTGCTAGAGTTCTAGAATTCCGAAGTCCTGCAATTCTAGAATTCGAGAATGCTGTAATACCAAAGTTCTAAAAGTCTACAACTATAAAATTCTTTAATTCGAAAATCTTGAAACTTAAAATTCTTGAAATCTAAAATTCTTCTGATAAAAAATTCTAGAATTGTGTAGTTGTAAAATTCTGCAATTTTGCGTCATTTCTTTACATACCGGCGGATATGTCGACCTAGTAATATCAAGTCTTGATCAGCTCTGACTCAAACTCGAGTCTCAAACGGACTCCACACCTTAATTTGTCTCCAATCCAGTCCAGTTTCAGACAGTATCATTTCGAACAGCACTGAAGAGTTTCTTTGCTTTGCTTCTCTTTTTCGGTTTTTCTACGTTTCACCCATAGGTACTTGCGTCAGAGTTGAGTGTCGTTCGATTTCGAACTGGGAGTTGCGTATTTGTCTTGGTTAGGTGGTT
>CAJNOQ010005430.1:0-15333 GCA_905250885.1 Didymodactylos carnosus | reverse complement strand
AAGTCCTCTAGAGTCCGTTCAAGTCTATTCAAGTCCATCAAAGTCCCCTTAAGTCCGATAAAGTCTCCTCAAGTCCGTCGGACTTTTCAAAGTCCGTTCAAGTCTAAAGTCCGCAGTTTCCCCCTTGCATTATATACATCTTTTTAACCGCTGCAGAAAAATAGAGCGTCACTACCAGGGCTCCGCGTGGGATGGGATGAGCCTAAAAATTTGCCGTCCCATCCCATCCCATGGGATGAAACTTTTTAAAAAACGTTCCATGGGACTGATGAGATGGGATTATCCCATCCCACGATGGTCACCACTCTTCTCCTTGATCGAAATCGTTGCTGAAGTAGTATACGGTAACTGAACTCCGTTCGACGTTAGCAAATCTAATTTGGTCAGCTGAGAAAGAATGTAAACTGTAATTTCTTACATTTCCCATCTTTGTTAGATATCTAATATATGCGTCATGTATGAAGAATCGGAGCGAACGAAAGTTGGAAAAGAAATGGAAGCACTATTTCAATCTGCTCTATTAAGACTGTTGTAAAAGAAATTACTATTTTTTGCAACCCTAATGTGGTCAGAAGAATGCTTAGATTCTAAAAATTATTCTCATCTTCAACTGACGTTATTTTCGTAACGGTCATTCGTTAATTATCGAATTGCTGACTCGCTAGGTCGGACGGTACAATAGTTGTACGCGTACGTCACACTCTGTGCGTCAAGTACGCTTGACACGCACGTTGTGTACCGAGCGTGACATGGGGGTACGGCTCGACCTGGATCCTGAATATTATCATAGCATATTCACGTGACGAACGGGTAGAGATAACTACTTTGAACTGACTTATGATGTAAACCTTATGTATTGATTTCTATGATGGTAATGTTCACTCATTGGAATTTTCAGTTTCGTGTGCCCTGCATCACAAAGTTAAAATTGGATCAAGTTTTGAGAAAAACTTTTTGAATTATAATCAGTAAACTATAATCAGATGGTGGTTAGAATTTTCATTTTGTAAACAGTAAGCAGTGCCAGTTAAAATGCAATCATATAACCAAAAGCACACTATCTTTGCACTTCAAAGATTTTAACAATTTACTCGAAGTTTGTTTGCCCATCAAAAATCTGCAGCATACCAAGAGTAATTTCTCCGATTGTTGTATGTACCAGAAATTTTTGCTTTTGTTTATTTCGTTCAGTGTTACTTGATATTGTGAGATTCTTTTGATGATTTATAGATTATCTGTATGTGATTAAAAAAATGCCTCAATATTTCGGCAGTCTGCCGACAACAACAGATGCTTGGACCGCTATTGGTCGTGTTCATAGCATCAAACATGAGGATAAAAATACAATTCATCTACAATGTGATAATGCTCGTGTATCCATTAGTGTATTAGACTCAAATCTCGTACGTTCAGAGTATTTTACGTATTTATATCTAAAAATGACATTGTTTTATTAAGGTTCGTGTACGACTATGTGGAAAAGATGAAGAATTTTTACCACAACGACCTTGGGGTGTGACATTGGATGATTCGGAATGGATAAAAGAAAACTCCCAAATAATTGTGCAGGAAAGTCAGGATTCAATTAATATTCAAACAAGACAGATACGTATCTCAATTCAACGTGAAAAATGTTTAATTGCATTCTTCGATGATCAGAATCGAGCATTCGCACAAGACACAGATATAGGTAAGAGTAAATTAGATGATTATAGGTTTTTTGTCTCAGTGTTGGTCACTGAAAAATATTATTTTACTTTTAGGTATGGGTTGGCGAATGGGTAGTGTAGCTGGTTGGAAAAAGATTGAAAATGATGAACATTTTTATGGTTTTGGAGAACGCACAGGATATTTAGATAAATTATCTGAAATAAAGACAAATTGGGCTGTGAACTGTTTAGACTTTGATTCTTTAACAGATGAAATGTATATGGCTATTCCGTTTTACATTGCATTACGTTCAAATCTAATGTATGGTTTTTATTTCAATACAACCTATTGGAGTCAGTTCGATATCGGTTGTGAAAAACCTGGACAATTGAAATATGAAACGAGACATGGTGGACAGTTAGATTATTATGTAATGTATGGAAAACAACCATCAGAAATTATTCGAACATATACTCAATTAACAGGGAGAATGCCGCTTCCCCCAAAGTGGGCATTAGGTTAGAATAAGAACTGACACTTACTTAGTGGTACAAAAAAAAAATTAAGGCGAACCTAAAATCGAAACATCAATTCCGAAAAAATGTTATATATTTATTTGTATTTAGGCTATCATCAATGTCGTTGGAGTTATGAATCGGAGAATATTGTACGTGATTTAGCAAAAAATTTTCGTCAACGCAAAATTCCCTGTGATGTAATCCATTTAGATATTGATTACATGCGTGGCTATAGAGTATTTACATGGAGTAATAAACGATTCCCTAATGCAAAACAAATGATTAATGATATTAAACAAGAAGGTTTTAAAGTTGTTCCCATTATTGATCCAGGTGAGTAGATTTGTAATCCTTTTTTGTGTTCTGTAATTTACTTGAATTGACTGAAAAAAATGCTTGCTTCTTCAACTCGTGGACTATTGTGTTTCTTTTGATACGAACGGGTGTTTGAACACGATTTTAACTTTATTATATCCTATTTTTATTTGAGGAGTGAAATATGAGCCGGAAGCTGACTTTGCACCGTTTGATGAAGGAATGGAAAATGACTATTTTGTTCGCCATCGTGATGGAAGACTTTTTCACGGGTATGCCTGGCCAGGTTAGTTAAAATTATATTATTAAAAGGTTAGTAATAACATCTGTCATATGTACTTCTTTGTTTAGAAAAAATTGTCTTTCCCGATTTTGTACGATCATCTGTTCGTGAATGGTGGGGTAATATACACAAAACTTTGATTGAAGATGGCGTATGTGGAATTTGGAATGACATGAACGAACGTAAGAATGATGTCTAAGATTTCTTACTGAAAAAGTAAACGTACTGTAAAACTTTCTATTTGCATGAATTACTGTGAGAATAATTGAGGTGTACGCCTTCAATTACTTTTCATCAGTTTCTTTCATATTATATGATCAATTTTCATTTTATTTAGTTTATTGTTTTAGCTGCCGTTAGTGATCGTCCAATTGGTGATGGTGGTGCAAAAATTTGTTTTCCACTAGACGCCATACATGATATTGATCGCAAGAGACAAGATGATACAAACGGTCCAATAAATAATAAAACTGTTATTCTACAAGCATCTGCTTCGCATTCAGAAGTACACAATTTATACGGTTTACTAATGACACGGTCAACAGCAGAAGGTCTGTATCTTTTTTTGTTTATGCATCTATGTAATCTATACTATTTTTTGTTTTCCTTAACAGGGTTACGACGATTACGTCCAAAAGAGCGTTCATTTCTTTTAACACGCTCTGGGTTTGCTGGTGTCCAGCGCTATTCGGCTGTTTGGATGGGAGATAATCATTCTAAATGGGATTATTTAGAAACATCAATGCCAATGCTATGCAACAGTAAGACTCGTTGAGATACAAAAGGATGCAAGAATATTTTATCATTTAGTTAATATCTTTGTTTTCTTTCAGTGGGTTTATCCGGTGTTTCTTTTGTGGGGGCTGATATTGGAGGGTTTGCATCTAATGCAACAGCTGAATTATTTGCGAGATGGATGCAATTAGGCGTTTTATATCCATTTTGTCGTGGTCATTCTGCAATGACAACTGCCAGACACGAACCGTGGACTTTTGGTGAAAAAGTTGAAAATATATGTCGTGACTATTTGAATTTACGTTATCAATTGTTACCCTATTTATACACACTATTTTGGGAGTCATCGATGACCGGTTCACCAATTTTACGTCCATTGCTATATCATTATTTTGACGATAGTAAAACATATGCTTTGTATGATCAAGTACTATTGGGTGAATGGTTAATGGCTGCGCCTATTTATCGTCAAGGTGTAGAATGTCGTTGTGTTTATTTACCAAGGGGTACATGGTATGATTGGTGGACAAATGAAATATACGAAGGTTCAAAATATATTTTAGCTTCTGCTCCTCTAGAAAAAATGCCACTCTATGTTCGTTCGTGTGCTATTATTCCAATGCAACCAATTGTACAACATACAAATGAAATTGTCAATAAATTATTTCTAAATGTTTATCCACCACAAGATCAGAATGAACGGGGTGAATTTATTTTGTATGAAGATGATGGAAATACATTTGATTATCAATATGGTATTTATTCAACAACGAAATTTTGCGTTTATATAGATGAAAGTAAAAATATTTGTTTGGACATAGAGGAAAGACTAGGACAATGGAAACCGGTTGAGAGAGAAATTATTATCAATTTAAAATCAACGAAACAAGCAGAGCAACGAGTTCTAGATGATGGAAAAGCACATTCATTTAAGTTTAATTTTCAATAATTTTTTTTTCAACTTTCAAATGGATGTATAGATTAGAAACAACCTTTTCTGTTTATAATTGTTCAATTCTTCAAACTTTCTATTGTGGTGATTATTTATCTCGTGGTTGCTTGTTTTCTATGTCAGTGCAATTTTTTTATAGTGACACAGTAATTTACAAAAAAAGATTACAACTTTCTTAGCCTATTTATGTTCGTTTATTTTCATTATAAAGCCACTTTGGTCGAATAATCTTGTTAAAATCAAAACCTTTAAAAATAGATAAAGATTTTGTATCGTAAACAGAACTAATTGGTGACATTTGGGAAGGACCAACGCCTTCATCCTAGAGAGACTATTATTTAACGCGTAATAATTACAACTCATCAAGCAATGTCGATTACGTATTCTCGGAGGATATAGAACTATAAAAGAACGTTTTAGATGGCAGTTGTCTTTAACAAAAAATTAGCACAAGCTCCAAATGAGGTAATATCGTGAATGCCTGCCATCTTCTTCCTCAATTCTTTGTTTATCGCCTGACACTGGTTTAGACACATAGCAAATTCTTATTAACATCATCTTACATACAATCGTCAAACTCGTTTATTAGTGGTAGTTTTCCAGATGATTTGATGGTTTTGATCAAATATCAAGAATTAGAAGATAGCCAAAGTTTACTTTCATCAATAAAAACTGCATGGCACTGTGAAAATCGATTGTCATTTACCTTGGCTCGCCCTTCCAAATTTAACAATATTCCCATAATGATTAAAATCGCTGAAATCAATTTCGTCAAATTTAATACATCAAATATCTATAACTGAATTCACATCGATCGATTATAAACAGGAACAAGCTAAAGCTCAACGAAAATGATTATAAAAATTATCGTCATTTTCTTATTGTTATACTATGCACTGTAATTTTTTAGAACCAGTTGCAAAAGATGATCAAGAGAATGATCCACAGATGGAAGAAAAGAACGTTGACTTTGGTGAGTATCTTATTTTAAACAATCTTTGGTTTTTGACAATTCTTAAGAATGAACCGTAACAAAATTAGATCATGTATTGGTCAACAATAATTTTTGCTTGCCGGGTACGAAGTTGTCGGGCACGGGTTCTATTCTTTTTTAATTTACCCGAAAATCGGAAGGTTTTAGTGGAGAACCCACAAAATTTTAGTGGAAAAATACAGGACTTTAGCTAAGCTATATGAAGGTTTAAAAAGAATTACTTGAGAACGTAATGATAATTTCACATTTGCAGCCGAAAAACAAAAGTTTTTAGCTAGAAAACAAAAAGGAGAAGATTTTTAGGCATAAGTCGGGTACGGGTACAAAGTTGTCGGATCGGGTTGGGCACGGATGGAAAAAAAGTTTCGGGTCGGATATGAAAATGATACCCGTGCACGTCTCTATGTCATAATAAAGTATTTTTTCGTTTAGAACAACGCGAATCGCAGTTGCGACTTTACAGTAACGACTGTGATCAATTACTCCGTCTACAAAGTTTGCCGAATTGAGGGCAAACAGTAAGTAACAAACGACAGTCATTCTGATGTTATTTCGGCTATTAACTGCATTCACATGACTGAAATAAATACCAACGCCAGTACAATCAATAATTACTCAAAACTTGGCTTATTTTAATGTATTTTCTGTTTAGAACCGTGAAATACATCGGATGATATTAGAAGAGCTGATATCAGAACGCATGAAGCATTATCGCGTGAAATGTTATATCAAGAAAAACTTTTATTTCGAGTATCTAAATGCTTTCCCCGAAGAACGGAAACTTTCAATACTAATTCTAGATGTTCATCTGATGTCGGCGTCGGTCTTGTATTCCAATCGACAAAGAAATCAAAGTCGATTTTCTCGTAGAGTCGTAGGTTCGATGCTGATTGCCGTCATGAAGGTTTTCGATGTGGAAATCGTTACTTCGATCGTGATAATTCTGACAGATCCCGGTTTTATTTAATTATTTTCGCAGGAATAACTATTTGCTTTTAGTATATATTACTAAAAAGTTTTCATATTTTGGTTGCGCTACTCATCTGTTATGTATGTGGACAATTTTTAGTCTTTTCTATTGTTTTGCTTTTTTAATGTTTTTAGCGTGTGTTAGGATCAATGAGAAAATAATAAAACGTATACGCCACATTGTGAGCTGCTAATCCATCCTTTAACGATAAAACTGTTCGCAATGTATTTGTCATATACACTGTAATGTCGCGAATTATTTATAGAAAATGCTCGGCGATTTTCAAAAAGTCCATATATAAATTCCCTGAGGATTTTCTAGATTCTAGAAAATCGAATTTACAAGAAACTTGGAAATTCGAAGTCGAATTTCCAGAATTCTTGAAATTCGAGGTCGATTTTCTATAAATAATTCCCAAGATTCTTGAAATTCGAGGTCGAATTTCCAGAATTCTGGAAAATCGAGATTGAATTTCCAGTTCGATTCTCTAGAATTATGGAAAATGCTCAGTGATTTTCAATCTGGAAATTCCTCGGCGATTTTATATATGGACTTTTGGAAATTCGAAAAATGAAATTAATTTTCAGTTATCTGGAAAATCCGACAAATAAAAAAAAAAATAGGACAAAATAAACGTCGAAATGAAAAACATCTAACGATAAATGTCGGTTTCTTCTATAGAACACAGAGACTTATATGACAGGCACGTGTTTGATGATAATACAAAGCTTTTGTCATTTTAAACGAGATCGATGTTTACTGTGCAAAGATCTCGAAGTAAAAATGCACAGAAGTGAGAAATGCATAAAAGGTTGATGGTTTTATAACAGTTGTGAATATTCGTGGTGTAAGATCGCTTTGCTATTAGTGATTCTCAGGATGTAGCGGCGATCAGTTCGATTCTGTTTGACGCACAGAGGATTTCAGCCATTTCGCCTCATTCACAGAATATTCGATTGGCTCTAATAACGAACTGATCTTAGCGATAATATCTAGGGATATACATTCTCTGAAAGTCCAAGCGTGAATGTTTTCTTCACATACGGCAAACGTTACCATTAGCGAGTCTGAGGTGAGTGATTCACCTTGACTGCATTATGTTCCCGAAGAGAAAACCGGGTAAAATATAGTGAAATCAGTCTTAACTATCTTAAGAAACAAACTAAAGAATAGAAACCAGTAGTAAGTATAAAAAAAAGATTTCGGAGAACAATTGACTGATTGAAATTTGTCATGTAAATAAAAGACTCAATTAACGAAGGTTATGACTATTTAAAACATTATTTAGTTATTTTCACTACAAGACTTTCTTACAATTTAATTCAAATTATAAATTCAATCACAATGTTCCTATTTTGCGATCGCGCTGCGAGCCTGACCTGATCATGTCGAGATTTAAATCCTGCCGGGAGTCTTGCGGGACATTTTTCAGTTTTGTTTAGATTTTTCGGAATTTTACTGGGATTTCCTCGGGATTTTATGAAAAATCCTGTGGAACTCCCGTTACGAGGTCTCGTCGGGAGTCCCGCAAGACTTTTTTCTGGGACTCCCACTGGACTTTGGTCGCGAGTCTCGACTAGAGTAAGGATCACTGATATTAATAAAGTGGGCTTGTGCCAATTTACTTACGGCTAATCGATTCCGTTGCTACGGATTTCATTGTTTTTTGCAGATGTCTTTCCTGACCTTAAATAAATTGGAAAAGAATCGCGTTCAGTAACTATCTGATCAAAATAGATTTGAGCATGATACATTAAAAGTACACTTAGACTCCCACTGTACTTTTAATGTATTGCTATAGTGTCGGCTACACTACAGCGATATGAATAGCTGCATGCACAGGTTCTTGACATCAGCTGGAACCTTTGATGGTTCAGTACAGAAACTACCAAACCTTACAAAGGTCTGCATCTCCACCAGAACCCTTAATGTTCCATACGGCACCATTTTTTCAGAGATCAGAGCGTGTGCATTGATTCAAAATCGCTAGTGTACTCTAAGTGTACTTTTACTGTATTATGCTGGAATTTATTGAGTAGACAGCTATCTAATTCGACTCTTTTGCAATTTATTGTACTTTTAGCGTACTCATGATACAGTTTACGTATGTCATTGGTCCTAAAATCTGCCCGTAAAACACTTTGTGGTAAAATGCGGAAACAGATCACAACCAAAAACCACACTTAAAGTGTCTTTTTTGTTTACCCGAACGAGCCAAAAGCACGGGAAAAGTGTGCTGTTTCGCCTGTATTGGTGATTAAAGTTTCGATCTCCAGTCGCACGTTTTTGGTGTGTTATATACGAACTTTTATCGTGCTTTTCCAAGACACTATGTGCTCCACTCCTTTTCCAGCTGACAAATTAGATTTTTTTAAATAATTTTTTCAAAGAAAAGCTGATGGATGTTTTCTGATATTGTTTTTTGAAATCAAAGTTAGACAAGTCGTCACTTTTTCGACTCTGAGTCCGAATCGCTTAAAAAACTGACTCGAATCATTTACTAAACACAAAATTCCAGCTAATTCAGAATATCTCTCAGCTTCTGTTATTTTCAGCCTTCATTGTACTGTGCAATTTATGCTACGTGTTTTCTTATTTATTTACTTTTTTTGTAACCTGGGCCTAACGATGTGGACACTACATCACTCTCTCTATTCTCGTGTATAATAAATATAAGAAACATCTTCATAATAATACAAAGTTTTAAATGATTGACGCTCAGTCAGTTTATCGAGTCTTTGGCCTCGAATCCGAATCATAGAAAAATGTGAGTCGTGCGTGACTACGATTCGCTCATTCCTGATACATACAGAAAAACAGGCACACTGCATCTTATTTTGACTATCGTGAGACTTGTTATCATATCTTTAGATCATATCAATGATTTCATTTGCTTTCTTTTGACCGAAACGTCTGTTGTAATATTGTGAACTTTGAATATATAAACTAAATCTGATCACTTTCACTATCCTTCATTCTAGTGAATATTTTCATTGAATTTTGTTTCGTTATAGATAGAAAATCAGAATTTGTCTAGTTTTCTAAAAAAACAGAAAAAATGTATTATCAGCTTTTACTGTTGCATATCCGACGAATCTGATACATCTAAAACTGCTCATGGACGATGATGATGATGATACTAACAACAACAATGATCCTCCGACAGAGGATACATGTTATCGTAATTCAAGGTTTTATGATGCATCACTAAAACGATCAAATAGTTCACCGGCTATTCATATGATCATTAATAATCTTGAGTAAGTTTGTTAAAAAAATATATAAAATTTATTTATTCATTGTAGAAAAAAATCGTTTTGTAATTACTTTTAATTTTAGTAATGATGTACAATATGATGATCTGGATCTTTGTGCGTCTAAATTTCGTCGGTACAGTTCGTCTTTTGTTGGTGTAAGGAAGAACTTTTCAATGAATACAAATTATCTACTATTTTATTTCGTTGTAGTCTTCACAATATTCAAAAATCGGACGTTTAGCTCAAATTATGAAGAACGAAATTGGAAATCCTATAATGGATGAAGTTTCACAAGAACGGTAATGTATTTTTCAATCAAATTGTAAATGTTAGATATACTGGCTTGATCAACAACGACACATCAAGTAATAGAATTTCTCTGTCTTGTATGAATCGTAGACCATTGATTTATATTCGATGTGTGGAATAACCTATAGTTTTCTTTTAGTGATTTACATGATAATATTAAAATGTCGATATCATTTACTGATCTTGCTGTTGGAGTATGTACATGTCTACTATTTTGAACATGTGCGTTGATTGTTTTGTTTTATTTTTCTTCTGATTAGGATGAACAGTTACCTCCACCAATAGCTCAGTCGATCGATAGTCGTCGTTCATCAATCAATAGTTCCGATTCATCCACCAATTATTGTCTACCTTTAAGTCCCTCAACTCCAATTCGAACTGGTAGCATTGTTAGTAATCAACGGGTAAGTGGTAGATTTAAAACATGTCAAAAATCTATCACTGCATACACACCTGTCATTTTTTTTCTCTAGCAATGTTATTCACCTGCTTTACAGCAACAAGTTGCACCATTCCAGTGTTATTTATCGAGTCCACCAGTAAATCAAATCATTTTCGTTTTCTCATTCTCATCATATTTTGTCTACGTTTGTGTAAATAATTCATTTTGTTTTAGAGTCGTTCACAAAGTCCAATAGCCAAGTCATCGTCATCTTCATCTTCTTGCTCATTGTCAACACATCTAGCAACCTTTCCTCCGAATCTAAAACGAAAAAGTAAGAAAATTGTTAATTTTTCCATTGAAAAAAGAACAATGTATTTCTTATTTTTGTTTAGATTGTGAAGATCGAGATAACGCTTGTCAAACAAATAAACGAACGGCACTCGATAAAGATTATTTATTTGGAGAACAAAATACTTCTTCACCGTAAGTTTAATTATCTAACGTCATTCTTATGTAAGAAAGAGAGGGAGAGTTGGCTACTGTTGTCGCAAAATCTTATCGAATTTAATTTAATTTTCCCTGTTTCAGCGAATCATTTTCAAGTGAACATGGTCCATTGACTGTGCCCTCACCATTAATTAATACAATCAACAATAATAATCTTATATTATCGTCCAACTCATCGTCATTTAAACCAGTTCTTCGTCGATTGTCAAATACAACTTCACAACAGACACAGCAACAGCATTCAACTAGTTTTAATATTTATACCATTACACCCTCTTCTTTTCCACTTTCTTCACATCAACAACAAATTGATATTGATTTATCATATTCAAGTAATCATTTTGGTTCAACTTGTTCAAGTCCAACATCGTCTACATCCTCTTCCTGTTCGTTCGTACCAATATCACCGGCAACAACAGCGTCAACATATTCCTCTTGTATATCTGCATCATCATTACTAGTACCATCAGCTCATTCATTCGACAAACATAATATTCATTCATTAGTAATTCCATCATCGGATTCACGCTCAACGGAAACAATCACATCTACAATAAGGTAAATCAGCAGTGAATTTTCATTTTTATGTCAATTTTCCGAAAAGATATAAGCTAGATAACGGGTATGCTAGCGTGAATGATCCTCTCAGTATTTTTTGACTAGCTCTTTTATTATTAATCGTGTAGACTTAAACTTCCTTTTGAAATGGTCGCCAATTCGCCATTATTCTCAAACTGCAGCTTTGCAGTACTTGCGGGAATTTTTATAAGTTTATCAGCATTTTGAGGTCGGATCTGTCCTGCCTTAAAGCAAAATGATTTTTCTGTTACATTCGAATAGAGAAGAATAAATAGGATCCATTTCTTTTCTGTATGAAGACTTAACAATTTTAGTAAAAACACTCTTTTTTGCTTGAACAATACGTTTAAAGCGGACATATGATACACGAAAAGAAAGACGACACTTCAAAGGACGTTTTGATTTTACTTTTATGCATAGCATCATGTTTAAACTACATATTTTTCGATTGTGTTGCGGATTAAAAATTTGCCGAAACTGAAGCTTTACAGTATTTCATCTGTATTCTTTTACTTTTACAGTATATAGAAACATGTTCAATATGATTTTTGTAGAGAATGAAATCGACTCGTTTAGAAGAAAGTTTAAGTCTATGCGGTCAAAGATGAAAAACTTTATTCGAAAAATACTGAGAGGGTAGCATAAGCTGCCATACCCGTTCATTGTATACAAATGAGAAATATATTCCTCGATTAAAATTGCATCGAAATCAGGTGAAATACTCGTACCTACATGTTTTTATTTAGGTCACAGCAATATAATTATTCTCATTCAAAAATAAAATCCGGCTCATCGAATCAATTACAACGTGATCGTTCATTAGAAACTGACTCTGATTCAACAAAAGCGACATCTGATACTTCTACTACCACAAGAAAGTTAGAGCCATTATCTGTTTTATTACCATCACTTGACACCTTCGAAGCAACTGCAGTAGTGAACGACGATGATGGTTATTCATCGGCTTGTGCCAGTCCCAAACGATCAATTGTTGACAATAATGTGACGAAATATACGTTTCAAACATATTCAATTGATTCGAATAGTCCCATCCCTTCTTCTCCAACTACGGATAATTTAGATTTAGATATTGCTCAGAATGATTAGTTTCACTGCATTTCCAAACATCATTCCACAATTAATCATTAATGCATAATTTTCTTTTCGATATGTTAGCGCGTTATTACTACACAAAAAGTTTCTATTCACCGGTTCTTTTCTCTATTTGTCCACTAATAACCGTCTGTTTTTTTTACTTTGTTAATTTGATTTTTGTTTTTCTTGTTGTCTAAATCATGAAAATTATTTATATTATCTGAACCTGGAATGTGCTCTTTTCCAAATTGCAGTATCTAACAACCTAGAGGCCAAATAGGGCTGCGCATTTGTAAAACTATTCTCTGTTTTATTTTTCTTGTATATAACTTATAAAACTGTGTATCTATACCTTTTTGTATAAACACTATTTTACATTATTGTACTTTCGACAGGGAATCAAGACGTTTTAGATATATGTTTACGTGTCCGATTTCAAATTTTCGTTCTCTGTCACTAATGTTTTTGACGAAAATATCTCTTTTGTAATCAGTCAGAAAGGTTTCACGTGTCTTTTCTTTTTAATTGACATATGCAATCAACAAGCTCACACAACTGATCAACAGAATACATTTGCGTAAACGAACAAAAAAAAAGTATTCTTATGCAAACAGAATTTCTTATACATTAAATTGCTATTATACGTAAATTTATAGTAAATAATTCTTTTCTTTGTGCTTCAAAAGTTATTTTTCTTAATTCTACTTTATCTGTGGTCTGATTATGAGAAATTAATAAAGAATAGTAAGTCTAATTCTTTTTTTCTTTATTTTATTTTTTGTTCATCTAGTAAATCGAATATTTATTTGGAAATTATACTGATATCTTTATAAATAAATACATATTTCAAATTTAACGCATTATGGTGAAGTCAAAATAAGTAAAATATGTTTTTCTTTTCATGCCTCATTTTTTCTTGTTATACTCGGGACAATACACTTGTATAGTTTGCACTCGTAGGTAAACGTGTGCATAGACTTTTGTTTGCTATGTATCAGACCCATTTGTCAGCTTCAGTGTTGCTGCAGAAAATAGTCGATATATTGTAAGATTTTGAGAAATTAAAGGAAAGAAAAAGAGTATGAATGAGCAAAAATAAAAGTATTGTTCTTTTTCAGTCTGCAAGGGGAAACTTCCTTTTCTCTTTATTTGTTGATAGGTGTTTTTTGTTCTTATTATTTCTCAATTAATCATGTACAATTATTTTTCTTTCGTTTTTACCAAAAAAAGTCTGTTCTTACATAAACAAGAAAAATCGATAACGTTTTTGCTCAATGTACGTACACTTTGTTCTAGTTTAGCCAAAACAATTTTCGAGGAAATTTTTGATTCTTTTGGGTTGCTGCGGGGAGGAGCTCATGGTTGATTCTGCACGTTTTCTATGTGTCTTTGTTTCTTCTTTCTATCGTTATTGTTATTGATTCTGCTTGAGCTTTTATTTGTACTATTCTATTTGTTGATTAATGTTTTGTACTTTCTAGTTGCTTTAATCTTGCTGCTCTGTGTGTCAGTTTCATCATAATACAGATCTGGTTTTCTTGATGTTTTTTTTCAGTAGAAAAATGAATAAAACTATGCGTCTTTTAGGCGCATGTTATTTAATTTCTTCACTTATCAGCGTTTATGCTTTTTTTGTTGGATTCTGTGCGTACGCTTATCTATTATATAGTGTAATAAAATTATCGTCAAGATATGTGGCATATAGGTGGTTTGCTTGTCTAAAGCTAGAGGCTAGTATTTCTAGTTATTTCAAATGGATGTTTTCAAAAATTTGATAAATTATTGTAGTTTTGTTAATCTCCAAAGGATAACTTCAAATTCAGCAATTATTCTATATATGTTATACGGAATATATACTTATCATAGAGAGTATGAACATTTCTTGTGTTCACCTGATGTGGTCATATGATGTTTAACATAGAGTCTAGCAAGCCGATAGATTGTTTAGATTATAATCAAATGTTAGTCTTTCAAGTCAACGAAAAGTTTCAACAAAGACCTAACAACAGCATTTTTCGAGTTTTAATTAAATCGAATTTTAATTAATTAATTCGCAATTTTAATAGATTTCTGTATTTTTAGCTCAAATTGAATGTTGTAGATTTCCATAGTGAATGCAGGTGCATACGACTTCAGGTGCCTGAGTACTCTAGCAAGTTCTAAATAAAGTTCTTGGGATTTGTTGGAGATGAATCAAGTACTTGTCAAGAGATGAAGCACTTAAATTTACTTTAGCCTATTGTCGGATACTTGTTCAGATAGTCTGTGAATACTGTGAGCGATACAGCGGGTAAATTAATATTTGGTATGGACTTTCAGCTGCTTGGACAAGTAATTATCAAGCGATATTTTCCGAATATACTGCCAAGTGCTCACAAATATTCTTAAGTAAACAAGTATTCACTCGCCAGTGCATTCAACCGAGTTTTCACTTTGCTTATAAAAATAATTCGCTTATCGAATGAGTAATTGATAATAATTGATCCCTCAAAACACGTTTCGTATAAACCATATGACGGCGTGAAACAGAATTCTATTCAGACGCATATTCCTCAAAATCTTTATTTCTGAAAGATTAATTTCCTTTTAATTTTTTAAACTCGACTTGTTTGATACTAATAGATATGTTTTACAACCGCCTATTCGTTACAGAAAAACCCAAGCCTTGGAAACTTGGACTGGTTCTTACTACGCGCGCAGTCCTCGAGACTGCCTTTCTGTAACTTTTCACTCAACTCATGTTGAGATTATATACGTAGAACATCACCGAAATAAAACGGTGAT
>CAJNOQ010005429.1:0-15333 GCA_905250885.1 Didymodactylos carnosus | reverse complement strand
TCCTATTAAAAAGTTTTTACACGCGACCTGGTTTTTCAAAGATCTCCTAGAAAAGCTGTTTTAGAAAACACTTCTGAAAAAGTTTCTGCTTATGAAAACATGCCCCCAAGTCTCCGCTTTCTTATGGTGAAAGCCGGAGCTCTCTAGCTGGCTTCTGTCAAAAGTTATTAAAAAAACAACGGAGTCCATTCTATTTTGGTACAGACAGTAGTACTGCCGGGAGCTACGAGCCTTACAACGTTCCGAGTCTGTAAAAAAGATCAAAATCCACATTTTTCATTTCTCATCCGCAGTATTGCTCTACGAAACATCGGATATGCTAAAATCAGAGCTAACAGTGTTCTAAATAATTTTAGGACGAACGATATCTGAGAGTCTATCCTTTCTTTTCCAGCACCCAGAAAGCTAAAATAAATCTTCGATTTCTGAATGCACTAGCAAAAGGGATTTTTCGTAAAAACTTTTTCATGGACACGAACTTCATTTGTTTATCGTTATTTTTCGAAAATTTCAACTCTGAAAATTTTGAAATGAAGAAGAAAATAGAAAATGACTTTGTCCGCTTTTCATGACAAATTGGACTCCTGTTTTGGTTCTTATATTCTTTTTCAACACACTTGACGTGTTTGCAATCTACTCAACGAGCTCAGTCGAATACTGCATAATATGGTCAGTTTATTTAAATATTTCTTTCGGCAAAGGAAGGATAGAGATCTACTGATTCTACCTCCAAAGCTAACAGAAACTAAGAGTGTTGGTCACCAAGTCTCATCGGTTTCGTGAACGAGATCGAGAGTTCGTTCATTTTTTAAACAAAACAATATACTGATATAACGAACATCATGCATCACGAGTACAAAAGAACCAAGCCTAAAACTTTCAGAAAATATAATAATTCAAATGCTGTTTGTTTTCATAAAAAAGTTCGAAAAAATGTGTCTTCTAAAGAGTCTAGTGATCAAAGCTGTGTTTTACTACTTGATTCCGAAAATATACACGAGGATAAGGTCAAGAGAACGATTTTTTTCTCAAAATATTCTAATCTATCTTTCTAGATACGGAGCAGTTGTCATATATAGCAACAGAAATGAAACTATCGATCTTACCTTTACTCGGATTCTGAACATGGTGGAATTCCTAGTTTCCCATGCGTACAGACTTTTATCATGATTACATCTAAGTGAAACATGCAATATAAGCGAAAAATTGTCCGAAATTCTGACTTTTCACTTTCATCCGACTACGAGTTTTTGCAATAGACTAGGTTTTTTCAACCTCCTTCGGTCGGAAAAAACCAACATTATATGTACGTTGATTTAACCTTCCTTTTCTTCTTACTATTCTGCATCTTAAAAATACCACTTGAAAGCCTTCTACGGTAAATACTTGTGATGAAAGAAATAGAAAGAAAAAGTTGGTTTTTTCCTACACGAAATTTTTGTTGCTACCAAGATAAATTGCTTGTAGAATAATAAATTTTCTACTCCTTTTAGTTTTCGTAAACGGCAGTGAACTAATACTATGATAGTCACAACAGGCCACTATGTCTATCAATAGCTTTCCTCCACCTGGCTCGTGCATCACTAATGTATAGTCCGCTCAGTGCAATTTTATCTGACAAACAAAAGTATCATCTTGGTTTTGGGAAGTAATCAAAAAGGAAGGAATAAAAGCTTTTTTGTATTCTGCAGGTTCAGTGGGCTGGTTTGATACTTACGGGGAGCGACGATTTTCCCGTTTTTAAAGCTCTCAAAGTATTTTCAATTTTTTGAACAGAGAACTTCGGCTCGGAAGGCTGAAGCCAAGTTGTTCTTGTTCTGCTCATCCTCCTCTTTTGAGTGATGTGATGTTCGATCGAAAATAAAATAGCGTATGAAACTGAATTACGCGCGCCTTAATTTGACTGTACTGCAGTCAAAGGAAGAAGAAATTATCTTTTTTCTCAGTGATAAAAATGTTTCTACTTCTTCTTCTAGGTTCTTTTACCAAACAACTTAGGAAAGAGATGTCTGAACGAGCGAAAGAAAGAAAATATTCTTGAGTTTTTAGTGTAACAGAAGATATATTTTGTTTCATCATTATCATTAAATATAATGATTACTAAATTTCTTTTGTTTTTTTCTGTGTCTATTATCGCGAAAAAAAACTAATGTAAAATAAGATGCTACTACCATTTTTTAATATACATGAGATAAGAGCTCATCAATAAATATTAGCCTAATAATCACTTTGAACTTTACAACATAATTAGTGAGCAATCAACAATATTACATTAAAACACATACAGAACTAGCTCTTTTCGGTTTCGTCGGAGTAGCAATAATTTGAAAACCAGGAATCCATCTATTAGGTAAGTCAAATCTTTTCGCTTGATCAGCCACAGCTCTCACTAATTCAAAACGCAATTTATCACTAAATGCAAAAGGAAGATAAGATTTCGTTGCTGATTTACTGCCATAAACCGCGATAGCCTGGTGTCTCCTCGTCAGTCCACGTCTCTGCATGAGCACAACAAGGGACATAGCAGGCAACCAAGCAATATTTCTTGGGGGGAGGGGAGCTGCACGTCATTTTTGGCGCTTGCATCCCCTATTTCTTCCAGAAGTAAGTATTCGGAAATTCTGAGTTTAGGATAAGTTTTGGTCTACTAGTCGAGATCTATCTATCCTGACAGTTTCAGAAATTTGGGTCGAGCCGTTCTAGGGAAACCAGGGAAAGATGGCGCGCCCTTAAACGGAAATACTACTTCTTTTCACGATGTGATCCAACGCTTCTTTTGATTTAGTCTTAACCCTTTTTGATAAATTTTCACTTTAAGAATATTAAAAATGTTAAGAAAACTTGTTTGTGTGCTTCTTCTAATTTGATTATTGTTTATTCTTTCATTTTGGCATTAAAGAGCACCACAATCTTACTCAAAATTTTCAATACAGCAAACACGAAATACATATGGGGAGTACTAGCTTTAATGTTACCACGTTTTGGAGGAGTGGGCGGGTAGAGATGTACAAGGTAAGTGTTTATGGAGCCCTTGCCCGACTCTGTGAAAAATTTTTGAGCCCTGGCCCTACGCTACCCTGCAGGGTAAGGTAAGGGCGCCATCTCTAGTGGGGGTGGGAGCATTAGCTAAAGGAATACTCTATGGAATTTCAGAAATCCTTTGTGGGTATTTGTGGAGATTCTTTTTTGTTTTTATTAAAAAATTAAAGGCAAAAAGCTTTTTTAGTAAGTAACTGACAAAAAACTTTGTTATTCATAGAAACACAATTGCTTCTTTGCTAACAGTGTCTCGACGCCGGAGTAATTAACATTAGTTATCTCATATGTTTAAAACAACTTTCGAATTACTTGAACGCGCAGGTAATTTTTACTGCAAAATGGTAAGTTAACCTGGAAATTAAGCTTGTTTGCAGAGAACGAACTAAATATAGCAAAAACCTTTTAACCAAAATTTGACTGAAGGAATTTACGTATGGGAGAATTGTACGTCGGAAGGTAGACGATCTGAGAGACTAAATTATCATTAATAATTCATATTATAATAAAAGGGACAATGGATGAGCATATGCGGAGAAAACCTCAAGTCAAGTGAAATTTCTAAGTGTACAACTGAACCCGCCTTCTCGAATGCTTTCGATTTCTGTATAAAATGTTTACTTTTCATTAAGGTTTGACGTTTTTAGAGCCAAAATACTGTGAAATAAATATACCCGGACAAAAAAATGGTGGGACATTAGTGAAATTGAGTTTTCTCCTTTAATAAGAAACTTTTACCATATATAGCGCTCGACTATGTGTCTCTAGGATATAAAAATCGTCAGTTAGGAATTGATGGTCTCAGTTTTATAGCAAAACCAAAATGAAAGTATAAGGTGACATATAGCCGAAAAATCGCAGAAAAAACACGTATTTTTCACTTTTCTCTGTGATCAATTTTTCCCTTTTTTTCACCAAATTCTGCACCTTCTCGTGCTATCTTTCGGTTATTCTGAAGTTGGGTTTGAGTCAAGTCTGCTGAGTGCAAAATCCCTAGGAAAAGTGACGGGACATTTTTGGTCTTTGACTCAACTATTGTTGATTGGAATAATCTCCCAGGGTCAGTTATTCGTCTTTTTTCTGTAATGTCTTTCACAACAGTTTTACTTCAATATCTCTTTCAGTGAAACGTTTGTCAGTTAAGAACTTATATTTGTTCTTGTTTGTTGATTTTTTAAAATATTTTTTTCCAGCTTCTAGTTCTGACCTTAGTGGTTTTCTTTATTTTGTTCTTTTTTATGACTCTTTTGGCGTTGTTTGGCTTGAGTCATTGTTATTACAGATCGGTGACTTTTGATGACTCCCTTTTCGTGAATAAAGCAGTTTTAGTCTTAGTCCATATAATTTGTCTATCTTTGGAGATCCAGTCACGATCAAACGTTTCCTGTCACATTGTATGATATAATCTGATATCGCTGATATAGATATATATGCATTTCATTTTATTTTTGTCAAAAGAATTGAAACGTTCGGACAGCTTTTTGAGATATTGCTAATTATAGTTGTTCACAAAAAAAATAACTATTGCTATAGATTGAGTTTTGGCCAAATAATATTAAATCAATGTGAAAGACATTAAAGAAAAAAGACGAATAACTGACTCTGGGAGATTATTCCAATCAACAACAGTTGAGTCAAAGACCAAAAATGTCCCGTCACTTTTCCTAGGGATTTTGCACTCAGCAGACTTGACTCAAACCCAACTTCAGAATAACCGAAAGATAGCACGGGAAGGTGCAGAATTTGGTGAAAAAAAGGGAAAAATTGATCACAGAGAAAAGTGAAAAATACGTGTTTTTTCTGTGAGCTTTTGGCTATATGTCACCTTATACTTTCATTTTGGTTTTGCTATAAAACTTAAACCATCCATTCCTAACTGACGATTTCTGTATCCTAGAGACACATAGTTGAGCGCTATATACCTGTTTATCTTATCCGACCACTTTTGTTTTTTTCGAATTCGTTGATTTTCACCAGAAAATGAAAATCAACGGAAACTTTCAAAACAGATATCATCAAAAAGTTTTCGAGGCTTCAAACTGAAATGTAGAAAGAATGTAGGCATTTTTCGGGAAGGAACGTTTTTCCAGTTTGTCAAGCTCTCAAAGTATTTTTAATTTTTTGTCGATAGAAAAGCAGACGAATATATTTCACTTTTACTTTCTCTTCTATCGACGACGCCATCTTTTTTTCTTATATACATACGTTGTAGACATTGACGTTTTTCTTATCATTTCAGACGAGACGAAAAGACAGTGTCTGTTGTACAGGGCTATTTCTTTAAATTATGTGCCGAAACCGAGTTACTAGAAGCTGACCTTCAGGGTAGAAAATGGTTTTTTGTGTTTTAACCGTGATATCGAACTGGAAGTGTTTTCCCAAGTTGAGTCTAGAGACAGAAAGATGTCAAATTTAATTTCCTAATTTTGATCCGGTCTAATTTAAATCCGGCCCAACTTCATTCAACTCAATCTTCAAGGTCAGTAACAAAAAAAACCATTTTCCACCCTGAAGGTCAGCTTCTAGAACCTCGGTTTCGTCACATAATTTTCGAAAATTAAATTTACTGTATTTCCTATTCCAGGCCCGAGTCTCAAAAATGCTTCCTGCAATATGAAAAATGCTAATTGAAACTGTTAAAAAATTATTTTCGACATCAGTATTTTCAGTATATGGGAAAAAAGCTGAATAAGAACATGACACGTGAAAGATATGTACAAGAACGCAAACCGGTGAGTAAAAATGAAAAGCCCACTGCTAAAAGTCGTAGTAAAAGTAAGTTCCAGTAATAGTGAAAATTAACAGCAACGAAAAATAATCTCTTTTTGCTTTCTACACCGGTGTTTAGGCTAATAAAGTGATATATCAAATCTATTTATTGAGAGATTAAATGGAATTTGATAAAGCCTTTAGCAGATCATATTCCTTCCACTACATATTTTTTTAATTTTATGTTCTTGCTGTATGCATACATGCAATCCTTTTCCCTTTTAGTAAATATATATGTAACACGTTTGGAGCAGAAGCGTGACTCTCGCCTTCTCAGTCAAAACGATTGTATTTAAAATATCCGTTCAAAATGTGTAAGACTAAGTTTCTAATACTTTTATTGTTCCGTCTTATGGGTACTAGTATTTCTTTACTCTTCAGTTCAAAATATAAAACATTTTTCGATTTATCTACTGAAGATGCTCTTATTCCTGATTTATCACAGGGTTGGGTACCGCAAGCACTTGGTTACATACCAGAAAAAAAATGGTTGTTAGTAACGAATTATAACGATGATAAAAAAACTGCGAGTTCTATTGCTGTTATTGATTCTATCACAAAGACTTTCATTAAACGAATATTATTAGCTAAGAAAAATGGTGACGTCTATACTGGTCATGCTGGCGGTATAGCTGTTTCTAAAACTAATGTGTTTATATCGTCCAATAAATCATTATATCAAATCGAAATTAGTGCTATTATCGCTGCTAGTGATAACTCAACGATTAAATTTGTAAATCAATTTAGTATTGATACACAAGGAAGTTTCGCTTATTTTGATCTAACAGATAATATTTTATGGGCCGGTGATTTTGTTGATGGTAAAGATGAAAAACAACAACCCAAATTAGTTGGTTATAAATTAAATATTAATGACACATTAAATAACTCTCGATTATCAGCGACTTATACATGGAATATTCCAGTTAAAATTCAGGGCATGGTAATTATTAATGATAAATGTGTGTTTAGCCAATCATACGGTCGTGCATCTGACAGTAAATTAATAATAGCCAATAAAGGTTATAATGGTAAACAACTAAAAACAATTACATTAACACCATTATCCGAAGGCCTTTCATATCATCCTAATTCAAATGATCTTTTTATTATTTTCGAATCAGCTGCTCAGCAATATCTCGATGGTGGAACATATCCATTAAAGAATATTTATAAGATAAATGTTAAAAAGTTATTCAAGGATATTGCTTAACCTACTTTTGAAAGTACATGATGATATTTTTGAAAAAGCAGATTTTATTTCAATCTCAATGGTATATAACTCTGAAATTATTTTTGTTAATATATTTTAAATCTTATAGTCTGAAATATCTCTAAAATGGTAAAGTTTTTTTTTTATTTCCATCACAATAAATGATTTCTTTATTAAACGGTAAGAAAAGAAGTTTATTATCATTTTTCCCATTTGATTATAGAAAAAACAAGACTATTGATGGATTAATTGTGCCTATTCATTCCGCTTCAAAATTGACGGATCACAATCAATTCAAAGACATGTAGCGCTGTTGCCTTTGAAAACTTCCGTCAAGCAACACTAAAATTTTAATCTTTATCACCTGTTTTAAGGGTATCCCGCTTTCCCCGACCCCGAAAACTCACTTTTTCGATTTCGATTATTTTGGCTCCAAAGAGACATTCAAGTGTCTTCTATCGAATGCCGTATAAACGTCAAGTTTTCATTGTTGTTTAGATCCTCAAAAACTTGGAGTTTAGGGACCCCCATCTCAAAAATCAAGTTCCACAGCTTTTCGATGTAGCAAATTATCGGTACTAAACCAGTTCTTTCATCGTCAGAATGTGTTATGTGGGTCAACGATGTATCCGCCTAACCGCTTTGCAAGTGTAATTGTTGATAATTATATGTAAAAAAATAAAACAATCGAAATATCAAATAAACGGCGTTCAGTGTTATTTTACGTTGTTCCCGAAATTGATTTTTGAAGAAAAAATCGAAGTTTTTGCGCTTTTTCTTCCAGACGCTTCGACCGGACAAGCTGCAATTTTTTTGTGACAACTAGGACTAAATGGGGGTGTATAATTTTTTTCTCTTTTTAAAATATTGTTCGGGTAATTTTTTCCAGACTTTACAAAATTTGTCCTAAGTTGTAACACGTTTTCTTGCAGGGCTTCCAGTATTTTGGTTCTCATAAGCGAAGGAAACAATATTTTTCAAAGAAAAAAAATATATACACTCAGCTGTGGGTTAGTTGTTACAAAAAAACATTCATCCATAAGAAATGAATTCTGGATGTTTGCGGGGGAGGAGAACTTCACGTCATTTTTGGCGCTTGCATCCCCTTCCAGAAGTAAGTATTCGGGAATTTTGGGTTTAGGATAAGTTTTGGTCTGCTAGTCGAGACCTATCTATTCTGAAAGTTTCATAATTTTGGATCGAGCCGTTCTTGGGAAACCATTAGAAAATTAGGTACTTCTGCATTGGTGCATCAAATTAGGTAAAAATTGGGCGCTATATGCAAAAATTTTTCGGCGAATCCGACAGCGGGTTCTTTATAATTCTACTTTGATTTCTTTTCTGGTGTCGACATAATCTACGTGATTTTATAATCACATAGATTATGTCGACACCAGAAAAGAAGAAATTTTTCAAAAAATTGCAAATTTTTCGCGTCTTATTCAGATAAAATGAATTTTATCAGCAGTGGAAAGAAATTTTAAGAAAAGGTCTGTGTACTTTTTTGTCCGTGTAAAGACGAATCGAATGCGGTTTAAATCACGGCTTCGTCCGTTAACAGACAAGCTAAACAGGTTTGCAAAATTTGTGGCAAAATTAGTTGATTATGAATTTTTGCTTTGGCCATATGATATAGAATCCGACTCTAAATAATATTTCTAGAGTCAGTTTAATACGGGGAATCATACGCAGATTATGAATTTGACATCGGTGCATGTCGAAGCACCGAAAAAAATTGAAGAAATAATGAATTATTCTCCAGAGTGCCTTTCTTTGAAGTTGGTTTCCGATCCTTTTAACCTTAAAAATCACCTTAATTAAGAGTGATAAGGCAGCGAAAGATAGTACTATGTATCTCGATTGAATTTGATGTCTTCATTTCTATGCCTGCTATATTTTTAACGTTTAGTTCACTGTCTAACTGTTTAGTTGTGTCTAGTATTTTCTTTCGTTATTTATCTTCTAACGTTAGCTTGGACGAGCAAAATAAGATAAAAATGAGAAAATCGAATGTTTGTTGTAAAAAAATTTTCTCTACATGCATCATAACTGGCAAATTCAACCAGCTAGTGAGGCGTTTTTGTATTTGTTATTCAAAATGAACTTTTAAAGTTCGAAACGTCGACGTATTTGGTTTTAATTTAATTATAGGTATTTCAATGAAATGAAACTTACTGCTGTTACTTTATTATGTTTATTAATAGTATTGTTGATAAGTACAACTACTACATTAGCTGAACGTAATCAACATCTTATTTACCTTTTATTCCATTATGAAGGATAATCACAAAGCTTTCTTCATTAAAAAATTATACGATGACTTTTTTGATATTATGAATTTGTATAATATTAATGATATATATATCAACATGTTAAGAAACAATCAATTGACTGGTGCGAAAGATACAAGAATTTATTTGGAACCGATGCTGACACTATATATATTCATATGTTGGGCAATCATGTGTTCGAATTCCATGGAGAATATGATAATCTCGGTTTATATAGTCGACAAGGTAATGAAAAATTTAGTGACCTCACAACAAAAGACTTTTTATGTCAACTAACAAGGGAAACTTCAATGCTCAGTTATCTCAAAAGCGTGTTCGTTTACGATCGGATTAAAGCCACAAGGTGCGCTAGCATTAGATGAGTTATTGTCGAATTTGATAGTTAAAGACACGGTTTCGATAAACGAATCATCGGCATATCAATTTCACTCCTGGCTGATAATAATCAACGTATATATGTGAAACCATAGTAGGCAAATTTGTTTTGTAGTTATTGTTTCCCGTCCTCATGCCTAATTTTATTAGTTCTTTCCTATTACTTATTAATTTCATGCTTTTCTGTATATATTTTTTGGGTGAATTTTTTCGTTTTTCTCAGCTCGAGGGGGGTAACGTTATAAGTATTCTGTTTCGACGATAAAATTATTATCTCGTTATACAGCATTTCTATAAGCTAACACTATTTTCTGTTTCGTTCTCTTTCTGCCTGAACAACACTCGCAGAAAAGAGACATTGAGAGAAAAAGTATATTCATAAAGCAGAACGGAAAAGCTTTGTGAAAACGAATAATTTCCGACTACTTGTATCTAAACCGTTTCTTCCCAAACCATCGCGATGAAAAATAGCCCGATTTACTATGTGAGACATTCCTCTTTGCAGAAAGCCCAAAGTATAAATTACTAATTGAAAATAGTTTTCAACTGGATGTCAAAATTCGCCGGGTTAGAGACTTTCTGTAGATTGTTGCAAAGAAAAATTTAGCATCTAAATGCCATAACTAGACATGTGTAATGAAATTTCATCTCACAGTTTCACATATGTTTTGAGAAAAGTCACTATTGCTCCGACTGTAAACCCACGAAGGCGGAAAGTCCATGGGCTAGCCGGAGCAGCATGGACCGATACTGACGAGCTTCTGATGGCGGTCAAAGACGGGTTACATATACGTGAAAGAGATTATGTATTGCGACAATAAAAATAGTGTTCATCAAGATATATACAGAAGTAATCAGAGAAAGATCACTTCTACATAAATTGTAAGTGTTTCCGTACTTCCCTAGGAAGAACTTACGGTGAACAAAGATTTATTGTTCAAAACTTATGAACTTACTTTGTAACTACTTGCTAAGGAAGTACTGCATTTAACGTTCTTCAAATATATTACGTAAACTTCTCGAAAATTTGCCTCATGCAACGAAATTTTCGGTGTGTATGACGAAAATTGCCGAGCAGTAATAATGACAATAGTGTGATGTGACGAAAGTACCATAATTCAAACCGAAGGTATCATGTACCTCATATGGATCATGTGTACCTCGTAGATACGCTAAGCTTTGAGCCAAAACACTTCCTAGCCCGTAATTCACTGTTTTTTTGGCTGATAAAATGGGCCTGAATGCCATATCGTTTTAATGAATTTTAGGCAGGCCATATAACCTAGCCGGCCTTGAACCTATTGGTTTAGCTAAATAATACTCACTTTCTGAAATAACCGTCTTCTTCAGACGGAGGAGCTCTCCAGTTAGTCGATTTCCACTGCTTAACGTAGGGTCATGATAAATTCTCGAAAACATAGTGATATTTTGCAAAATCACATTCGTCTTCTCTATATACTCATGCCGATGAAATGTAGTTGATCAGAAGTTGTAGGATCCCTTGACTCGACACATCAATTCGATACAGCAAACGAAAGCTAATTAAAATCTTAATTTATTCTTAAAGATTTATTGAATAAATTTCAGTTAGAAAAACATTTATGCCTTCACTATTCATTCGACGAACGGAAGGCCTCGTTTTTTAGCAGTCCTTCTTCGTTTTATCTATCTCGTTTTATTTTTGCGTGACTAAAGGGAACTGTAAGAATTGTCTTAGACTTTCATAGAGAATTAACAGCGAGAAAGAGGGTCAACGAGCAGAGCGATAAACAAAGAAACTGTCAACTAGTTCTTCAAGTTTCTTTCAATTTTTAGCAGCAGTAGTAAGACGCACGTAATTCAACGATTCCGTGACCTCTTAGATTTCTTTTAAACACATATATTCTGATTCAGCGGAATCTGCTGATCACGAATATGACTTTAGTTTTCTGATTTGACCGTGTCTTCATATGCACAAAACTACACATTGCTTTTTTAAAATTTCGTTCCGTTGCTGAGAAAATCAGAGGCGAAAAACTCGGAATTCTGACCGTAATTCTCAATTTTCTGGATCAGAACTCAACTTTTATACAGTAAAAATATCATATTCGGAATCAGGATCCAAAACTGAGTCAATTGATATGTATTTTGCAATTTTTAGTTGATTTTCAATTTTGGGTGAAATTTTCGGTAATTTTTCAATATAAGAATTTCGGAACGTTTCGAAAAATTCGAAATAGTCGGATAGGATAGACATACATATTAGTCGACTTAGTTTTTTCTTGGCTGTTCCAATTGATGATTCTTTTCAAGTAATAGGCAAGGTGGTAGAACCAGTTTTACTCAAGGATTTCGAAAAAAAGGCTTTTATTAAAGAGTTAAAAAAAAGGAAAAAAATTATGAACAATTTCTGTAGGAGAGCGTTTTTGACTCCTGCTCAGTATTTTGCATTTTTCCATATGAAGACACGGTCAAATCGGAAAACGAAGGTCATATTCATGATCAGCACACTCTGCCAAATCAGAATATATGTGTTTAAAAGAAATCTAAGAGGTCACGGAATCTTTGAATTACGCACGCCTTAGAAGAAGATGAAGAAAGGCAGAAGTAGAGCATTCATTTCCTCTTGTTGATTTTTGAAGAGCAAAAGAAAAAAACTGGAAAGGAATCACAAATTAGTTTTTTTCTAATTTTTCACACTACTCACTTCGCTGTTTTTCTCTTGGAATTGCGCAGTCACTTGTGCAGACAATCTCTCTTTTTCCTAAAATTTGTGTTTCACTTTCTATTTTTAATCAGTTAGTGCAAATGAACAGCATTGAAACAATCAACAAATATTATTTTTATTAGCGAAAACAAACATCACGAAGATTATGATGAAGAATATTTATCTTACAGGAAAAACTGACAGTCATACACTGATCTCTCCATCTAAAATTTGTGAAAAACTTGTCTATAGACAGATCAACGGATTAATAACACAAGTATGGCAATTTCCAAACAGAATCCTAAGTTCTTAAATGAAGGTAATCTATTCGTGGCCGTTATCTCAAACTGCGATGGATCTACGACTACGAGATAGACACTGTTTACGCTGTTTATTTCTTCTTTTCTTCGTTGTCCCTGTGTGCACATATCTAAATTGTTGTATATATTTCTTTTCTTCTTTCTGCTTACAACTGAACTTAAATATATTTTTGAAAACAACGATACAGCGTCAAGAAGAATTGATTAAAATCAATTTTGAACTGACTGCAAACAGCGCTAAACTGCGGTTAAGAAGAGCGAAATGGCAAGAAATTTTGCTCCGCAACCCGTGGTTGTATATCGTTCGAAACTACTGCGGTTGGAAAAGAGAAATCGGCAGCATTTTCACTATTGAAACCGCGATCGGCGATGGTTGCAAACCGAGAAGAACCGCGGTTTTGATCGGCTAAATGGCTTCAATTCACACCCTGTTACATCGATTTGAACGCGGTTAGAAACCGCGTTTTCGACGGTTAACTACCTGTTTTTTTATGAGGTACCGAACCGCAGTTACGAACGGTTATGAGCCACATAGAACCGCGGTTGAAATTATCCTATTCGATTCAAAAGCCAAACCGTCTCATGCGCGGTTTATGACGGTTTGAAGCTGAGTTTTTGTCGCAAATCTGTGGTTTATGGCGGTTTTTTGCTGAAACAGCAACCGTTTAGAACCGCGTTTTAGCCGGTTTTTTTCATATTTTTCGTGTAAGGAAACACACTGTTAAAATGAAGTGCAACGCGCCGATTAAATGACATATGTCAATATATATAGCGCAAGTTAGATGAAAGAAGAGAGAGAGAGAGATGAAAACTGTACACGCTGTAAAAAAGAAAGCGCTCTGTGGTAGCGCTGATCCTATTTGTAGCCGTCTTGCTTTGCCATGCGTCTGAAGTGTTTGACTGGAGAACAAAATGCTTTAAAAAAAACTTTTTTGAAAAGTGCTTTGAAAGGAAATCACTTGCAAAGCGCTCTCCAGTAGTCACTTGAAAAGTAAACCAAAGAAAGCCCGCTGCAAATAGGATCAGCGCCACTAGAGATCGCTTTTGAAAGTGCTCTTTTCTAGACCACTTTTTCGAATGACATTTCTCAAATTTCATTATATTTGATTTTGAACTTATAAGTATGATTTTCTAATTTTGTTAATTTTTCGTTCCTTTAAACCACGGAACTATTCTTATTACCAGTCTCAAAAGCCTGATACTATCACTAATACTAATCCATAGGCTAAGGCTATTCCTTCGGGACAAGCTTCGATGACTTGTATAGTCGTTGAAGAGAAAAATTTCTAAGTTATTCGAAGAAAATCAGTGTTACATATATACTAGTAGTAATAGCAAAAGAAAAGAAGTGAATGACTTGTCAATATGACTTTAAAACATGTCTTTTCAAAAGAAATGCTTCATGTCGCACTGTTTGTACTGTTTGTCGTGACAAACAGTGTGAACACTGTTTTCTCCTGGGTCACTTCGGAAACGTCTTTCTATTTTTCAGTTTTTTAAAGTGCTCTCTTTGCAATTACTCTGAAGGCAAGAGAAAAGTGAACATTTCAGAAAAGCTCGTCTTCTCGAAAATGACTGAGCATAAGAGCCTGAAATGTTTACCATAGACTCATAAACATGTTAGACTATGTTTTCATACAACATTATGTTTAGGAATCGTTTGGATCAGTTGTGCATCAGTTTTAAAATTCTCTTATATGTGCCCAAAGATCCTCTGATTTCTCCTTGCAGCAACAAGCTAGAAATGTGAAACTTTGGAATCTAGATCAGTTTTCAATGTTATATCCGAAAACATGATTAAAAGTTTTGTTAAATAGTTCTGGGACTCAAAACTCAGAACTGGTTTTCTAGGAAATGCCTAGAAAGCAAAAAATATGACTCTGCTCTGCAGAGATGTAGCTTACTACATGTTGTCTGCACTAGTGATATGGAAACATCAATTCGTGAACTGATTTCTTCACAACTATTCAATTATTTGAAAAACTCTTATAAAGTGCAACAGCAGACGAAAACAAAATTTGAAGAATAAATGTTTCATCTAGAAGAGAATCAAGTTTTTATACGTTAACTTTGCATGTTTCTGGAAGAAAGCAAAAGTGAACTATTCGAAATTGCTCTGTTTTCTTATTACTATTTAAGTATATCTAAAACGGATCTCTTTAAGAGTGATGTATTGTACTTGATA
The DNA here is from genome assembly GCA_905250885.1 of Didymodactylos carnosus. NCBI lineage: Eukaryota > Metazoa > Rotifera > Eurotatoria > Philodinida > Philodinidae > Didymodactylos > Didymodactylos carnosus. The sequence goes on along the minus strand of CAJNOQ010005429.1, from coordinate 458 downwards.
GTTTTTAGTTTTTTTCATTGATATCTGTAATGTAGTTCGGTGCCAACGGTCTAAATACACTCTTATATGTATCGCAATCAGTTAATTTTTGCTATGCAACGAGATTTTTCGAGTCAAACTCATCACTAAAGTGCTCTTGTTTCTAGAGAATCAGGATTCAGTTCGATTTCATTAAAATTTTTTAATATGGTATATCAGTTATTAAATTTATTAAGGGTAGCCCTCCCCTCTTTTCGGGCTTTCCGTAGAAATGCTGTGAAATAAAGCCTAAAAGTCGCTAGGGCTTCTTATTTTTAGAACTGATTGGAAACCCAATGAAGCACTTATTCGTTTTTGTCACAAATTTTCAATTAATAATTTGTTAAGAACCATATGATCATCTCTGCAATGTTAGACGTGAACTGAGTATGAATGCAAGAGTAAAAGAAAGGAGAGTTACGTTCTCTCTGTGAGAAGTA
>CAJNOQ010005428.1:0-15343 GCA_905250885.1 Didymodactylos carnosus | reverse complement strand
AGGAAACACTAATTATGTATTAAAATACTCGTACATATCAAACGCCACAAATATGTTATTTGACTTGATGTCTTATCAACTCTTGACATCGTTATAATTTACTCACATTACTTTTTTTTACCATGAGTCGATGGTATGAAGTGCGATCTACGTAATGCCTCTAATTTGAGATTTCTTGAAGAGTTTACATCACTTTTTCTGTTCCTAATATGTTTAGTTGTTATTTTATGTTTGAAGCTTTCTTTCTACTTTTTAATCAAATGCTGGCTCATGATCCAAATCCGTTGCAAAATAGATCAAGAATTCAATTTACTCATGTACTTGTTATTCATATAAAAAAATGAGCCAGAAAAAAGATAAATGAAGCAAAAGAAAAAAGGAATAGAAACAAACCAAAAAATTCAAGAGAAACAGTAAAAAGAACGAAAAAGTGAACGCAGCCGATTATGTATACGAATTATGTAAAAAAATGAGGTCATTTTTTTTTTTTTGTTGTTGTTGGTGTTTTTGTTGTCTGCATACATATGCAATGATATAGAGAGATAAGGAAAAATATGAAATCATGTTCTAGAATTAACCACCAAATTCGGCCATAGATTTTCGAACACAATCCGCTACGCGTTTTTTAAATTGTTTTGGATCATCTCTTAACATTTTTGCTGCATCAACATTGGCTGCCGATTCACAGTTTGGATCAGCTAACATTGAAATCACAGAGATTAGAATTGTTTCTAAACAAAAGAAAACTAGAAATGTTAATATGTGAAAATTATGTTTTACTGAACAGTTGATTCTATCATCTCGAACTGTCTACTAATTTCGTTACATAATAATTTATCTAATAGTATAATAACTTACCCACTGTATGCACAGGACTCCAGCGTTCACTCGCTGTTTCATATCCATACTGATCATCACCTGGTTCATGAAGAACTAAATTGAAAATAATAAACATAACACATTTATTTAATTGATCACATATTGTACGTATATTCTTACTTGATATGCAAACATCTCCGTTTTTTTCAATATTTGGATGCCAAATTTCTGATAAAAATTTCATTTTTGGTGGCTTATGTGGATATTCTTTTGGAAAATCGAGTCTCGCTTTGTAGAAACCGCCTGTTCAAGAAAAATGTTATAATGAATTCTAACAGAAGTGCTCAATCCTCTCTCTCATACCTTCATAAATCGTATCAACTGGTCCAATAATCATAACATTCCAATGAAATGCATCTGAATCATCAATTAAACCAGCTGAAAAACCTTCTACAGGATGTTTTGTCAATTCTTTTAATTGTCTCATTAATAACAATGATGATCCTCCCTCCATTTTTTTTTTGAGACAAAGAACAAAGAAAAAAAAATGAAAAGAAAGAAAATGGCGAAACGGAATTCAACACGTCAAATTATTTTTGGATATAACTGATGTTCAGATGAATAGCACAATCTGAAATTAAAAAAAAAACACAAGAGATAAATACAGTCGCAATATTTAACTAGAACATATCACGATTTTATAGTACATTTAACTCTCTTTTGTATTGTTTATTTGCCTCTACAAACTGGCATGAAGTAGTTGCATACAACCTTTGGTATACAGTGTACAAAAAAAATAGAAGAGAAAATGACGTTAGAAATAGGAGCGTTTTTCAACTCACTGCCACTTAAGTTTGAAAAACGAGACTTCGTAGCAATATAATATTTAATAAATCGATTTTGTCTGCCAATTGAAAGACTTATTAAAACTTTAGCCTGAAGGTGTAATCGAAGATGAAAGACATAACTCAAGAACAATACATTTTCATGAAAAAAAACTGGAATTGATTGATTGATAGGAAATATAATCTATTTCTTTATTTATTATCACAAGACAACGCATAAGATTACTCATTCAAGTCAACTTAAATTTCTCTTCTCACTTGTTATGCTAAAAAACAGAATAAATGGGAGATAATTCAAAAATTAACTTTTTTTTTCTATTCATATAACAAGAAATTCATTCATCATGCAATTTATAACTTTGAATAAAGCTTTAACATGAAAAAAATGAATTTAAAACTATAAAATAATAATGTACTGTGTTTTCGAGGAATAAAACCTATAGATCTAAATATATTCACTCCAAAAAAAAGTACGAAATGTGACAAATAGACTATTGGAATTTATCAGAGAAAATGAGTTAAAAATACAAAAAACTTCTTACATAATTTGGAGAGAAAAATTTTTTAAACAGAACTTATTATCGTTTAAAAATACATCAGTAATCTTAGAATATCTTTGCATTTACCATCATATTGTTTTACATGTCAAATTTATTATCAATTACTCAAATCAGTATTTGTAAACTAAAATCCACGCTAGCATAGCATAGACCTTTATCATGGACACTATCAAACGTTTATTTGTCTAGTTTTGTTTATTGATAAGGTACTTCAAAAACAATAAATCAATGTCGAATCATTCGAAATTAAACAAATCATCATTATTATTTTTATTCTAATCGATTTCTTTCATTCGATATTTAGATTGAATAAGATGAGTTTTCCATTATGGTAAAATGAAAATAATAATAAAGTTGTTGGATGCAGCTAAATACCATGAACTTGTTATTGTATTGAATATTGTTTCAGATATGATCCCTAAAGAGAGATGAGCATGGTATAGATCAAGCTTAAAATCTTTCTGTTTGCTTCTCAGTCGAATAACGAGTACATTAACGTTTTTGCAGTGCTGGGCAAGTCTTTGAGAATAATTGCTTTTGGAAAATGGCCAAAATCACTTATAAAGCCATAGTTTATCTAATACTGGATTAAAATTCTCGACCTAATGATGTATTTTACCTTAAAATTCATCACAAAACCTGATTTTCTTAGTTGATGACTTGGATTAATATTTCAGACCAAGTCACACGTCAAATCAAGCCTTTTCAAAAAATTTTCAAATCAAGTCATTTTTAACTTGATTTGCTCAGCTCTGCGTTTTTGTTTTTTTTCAGAACGATACATAACTTTTTCTTATTCTATTTCAGTTGTTTACCTAAATTATTTTTCCTAATAAGTAGGTCAAGATCAAACAGACCATTAAAAAAAATAAAAACAAATGAAATATACAAAAAAAACTCTTAGTGTAGCAATCATTCATACCTGTTCATTATAATATAAATTTCTTTTTCTTCTTTATGATCGTATCTTTATCAGTAGCAGAATATTTTCATTTAAAATTTAAACTTAAATGTTCAATTTATTTAATTTTTCATTACAAGAAAATATCCATTCATTTTGTGTTTGTAATTGAGTTTATTTCTTATTTTATTCTGTTTAAATTCATTGTTTTTAAACTTCATTTGTGATACAGTTGTAATTTAGGAAAAAAATTCATGTATACGTTTTAAATATCGATTATTAATCAAAATATTTTATTAATAATCACATTTAATTGTTGTTCGGATGAAAAATAAATGAATTTTATTGTTAACGATTCGACTATTTAACCAGTTTCATTCATATAGATTGAGGTAATTTATCATGTTTTTACTATGAATGATTTACAAAATGATTGTATTTCTCGCATCATCATGAACGACTATTGTCACTAATTATGTTGAGACTTTACTATAAGAATACTCGACGAGCAAACCATTGTTTAATCTGAAATCCAAAAAAACAGTATTCAGAAAGAAACTTTTTCAACAAAACAGATTTCTGTAAAAGAATTCGACATATTCTTTATATCCGTTGGTAGAAGACTACATTTATCTTCATTCTACAGATTCTATGTGAATCAAACAATAGACTATTTCGTCAATCTCTATACATTTTGTTTCTTTGAATGTTTGCTTGTTGAAATGATTTCAGATACGGACTTTTTACAATAGATCTTCTAGGCACCATAACTTCTTCTCTAATTCAAAGAGACTTGTACGAATGAAACAAACCATTGCTTTTAGTCAGCAAAAACAAGAAACGTTCGCTATTAGGAAAATAAATACTTAATTAGATTTGTTGTTTTTTCTCAAAATTAAATATATAAAAAAGTGTCAAGCAAATATCACAAAAGGAACATACAGCGAAAATAAAAACTGAATACAAAAATAATGATTCTCAATTAATGTTTATGCATAAAAATGTGTTTATTGACATAAAAATAAATGTAATGACAAGAAACAAAACACGAAAAATAGAAATAGTTTTTAACGTAGATCAATATATATTCGTTCAGCACATATTTTTCCCACATATTTTGCAAATAATTGTAGACGATCAATCAAATAACAAAAATAATCTTCATTTAATGCTTGTAATTGAGGAAGTGTTAATAATTGATTATCAAAACGTAACTTTAAGTTTTCCAAATTTCGTTCCTCATTCTCATCAACTAGAATGAAGAATAAGAAAAATAATTGAATAATAGATATTTGAACAAATGTTTTATTTAAATTATACTACCTTTTGTTAAATCATTTTCAAAACGTTGATATTTATTTTGATTAAGTAATGGAATACACTTTTCTATAGGATGCCATGTATAAGTTTCTGGACAAAGCAAATAAGATGGTTTATATTGACCCTAGAAAGAGAAATATTACAAAAATGAATGAAGATTATTTTACAGTGCAAAGGACGGTACACATATTTCTTGATGAACACATTTATAACATATAACTGCGTAGTTATCGATACTACAAAGTAAATCATTTATGAAAAATACGATAATTTCAGTGGATTAAACTTTCTAGTTATAATAGTGGCGAATTTAAAAAAATTTTCTGATAGGTGCAGAGCAGCGTTGCCACCTGTACAAGACAAAAATCCGGAAGAAAAAACGAAAACCTATTTTCACTGCTTTATTTAACCTTTTTCTACTGCGCAGAGTGTCAAAAAAGGTTTTTTCTTTAGCTCTATAGGATTTTAAAAATGTGATAATAGTTTCAGTTGTTTTGAACTTCATACCTTTATTTGTTGATATTTCAACCTTTAACCGGTCATTTTCAAAAACATAAACAGAATAGCTGTACAAAGAATGAAAACAATTACTTTTTTTTCTCTATTCTAGAAAAGTAGTTATTTCAAAAAAGTAGTTGTTTTCATTCTTTGTACAGCTATTCTGTTTATGTTTTTGAAAATGACCGGTTAAAGGTCGAAATATCGACAAATAAAGGTATGAAGTTCAAAACAGCTGCAATTATTATCACATTTTTGACTTGAAAGGCATTGCCCTGGTACAGAGATTTTGACTCTATAGAATTTTATTCGATAAAATACAAAACAACAAACATAACTATAAATTTTCATTTTAATCGACACGCTATTTTTTGAACGTATATTTCTGATCCGAATGAATGTGTTTCAACAGTTCTGGCTTTGATAAAAAATACTTATAAATTTGAGTTGAGTGTTTGAGAAAACACTTAAAAATCTTTATGATTAGGGAAAAACAGCCAAAAGCAGAAAATGCATAATTATCATTTATTCTTTAAAAAATAATTTTTAGTAAATTTCATAACTTTTTTTATTCATCTGTGTGTCGGCAAATGTCATATCAAATTCTTCTTGATTTTACAATAGACTGAATTGTAACAATAATGATTAATTTTTTACCCCCTTATCGTTGAATCAAGAAATACTCTATTATTTCTGTTTTTTGATTGATTTGTCTATTTTCAAATTGTATGATTTCATGAAAACACTCTATCAAAAAGCTCTGATATCAGCGTCAATAGAATATTTCAGAATCGATGACATTTGTTTGAAATTGTCATTGTTGATCTAAAGGGTGCAAAATGATCTACATCGATCTAGTGTTCAAAGTATTTCAACGTTTTCGTGATTGTCCGAGGACATCATGTAAGATCGACTCAATTATTATACTCAGTTCTGATTAGTGTTTATAACATCTGTTTTCTAACTTTACTGTATTATTAACTACCTAATTTACTCACTTTATATCGCATTTTTATACATGAATGGACATAGAATCCCAAATAATAATAACACAATTGTGGCACTTCTTTTGATAGTTTTCTTGTTAATTCAATTTCTCTATTTAAAACGAAAGAGAAAAACAAAATAAATACATTAGAAAAATGCTGATTGATATGTTGTCATATACTAATACAATTTATGTTTTTTACCTTAATGCTGAATAAACACCTAATTTAAGAAATGAATAATCTGGATCATAATAAAAATAGACAGATGATATACTATTAGGTAAAATATCGATTACACCACATGCAATCAATTGATTATTCAAATAATATTGTAAATGATAACATCCATAACCCACGGTTGATGGTGTTGATTCTTTCGGTAGACGGTCACATTCGGGTTGTAACGATGATTCACATAAAAAACGTCTAAATTGTGATGATGTACATTCAAATTCAGAATCACCATGAATCGCCATTTGATATTTTTTATAGACACGATGTGAATCAGTAAATGTACGAGTAAAATCATCACTAGGTGGATAGGAACGAACCAATTTTAACTAGAATTGTAAATACAGTAATATACAATTCATTTTTTATGCAGTACTAACCAACCTCCAGTTTATTAACTGGATTCTGGTCAAATTGTAACATCTCTTCTAATGTTAACTGATTTGATTTCATACGTTTATAACGCTTTATATAACCTCGAATATCTTGTTAAACAAATTAAAAAGAGACAAATTACTTTTGATGTCTTTAAAGTGAATGTACTTTACCAGTTTGTGAATTTAATTTTCCTTGTCCTTTTAATTTTTCTAATTTTCTATACCAACGTTTTTGTCTTGCACGTAAATGTTTTAATAAATCGTCGGGAGCTAAACAGAGAACAAACAATGCAAGTCATAGTACTATATGAGGTGAAAATCTACATTGTATTTTCTACTATTACACAATATGTCAATGAACCTTTTTAACGCTTCAGATGAGCACAGCATACAAGTCGTTCTTATAAATCTTACGTTGTTCATTGTTAACGACATATTTTGCCAACTGAAAGGCATTTGTATGTATATTCATCCAATCTGTGTTACCGTTATTGTTATTACTATTGTTTGTAATACGATTTGTTTCAATGTTTTGTTGTGGAGCTGTTTTACTACGTACACGTTTTGAACGTATTGATTTCAAGTTTTTATTATTATCGACAACCGAATTTGATGCTACACTCACTGATTCATCATTGGCTGTCGATATATTTTTCGTTGGTTTTATATTATTATTAATGAAATTATTCAAATCATGCACAACACGTCGTTGAGAACGAGTTGATTGAAAATAATTGGCATCACACCTAGAACGGAAAAAGAATATGTAAAATATAAATCATTAGCCAAGTAACCAGACATTTGAACAAATGTTTATGTATACTTACCGAATTGTATAAAGTGGACAACATGTTTTATTCATAAGTGCTTTGTAATAATATGTGCCACATCTAGAGCAAAGGTAAAAATGAACGAATAATCAAGAAAACAAGTAAACAAAATGATCTTACTTTCTCCATCCTCGATCCATTAACAATTGATAATCATCAACAAGCATATTCGGTGATACAATTCCTAAAATGGAAAAAAAAACAAGTTTAATATACTAACATAGAGTTTATTCAATAATCTTTACTAGAAACACAAAATTAACAATATTCTTACCATAAGAACTTTTAGTCGAAGATGAGTGACAATAGGAGCAATCAGATTTACGTTTACCACGTAATATTACACTAGTCATCTAGAATACTAGTCTATTTGTACGATATATTTACAAAAGTGATCTTCAAAAGTGCACTTAAAAACTCTATATGTTCAAATACTCGCGCCATCCTCTAGTTACCTGCCGTACAACTTCCATTTGTATCACAGTATCCACAATGCGATGGACTTGGTTCGGTATCAAACGCAATTTGAATAGAAGAATTATTGTTTAAAGATGGAATCGTTTTCTGCTTTCGACGAAACATTTTTCATCAAAGAGAAATGAAGAACATAGACTAATATCTATAAAACATAAGTATTCTATAACGATGAGTTTTTCATATAGACAAGAAAGTTTTTCAAAAACGAAACAGTGTAAGATCTACTGGAAGAAATTCTTGATAATGGAAAAATTATTTTAAAATGATACCAAATGTTCACTATTCAAGACAAATACATACATATTTGCTCAGTAATATGTCTCTTTAGTTTCAATATACATTTTCTATTATATAAAGTTCAAGAGTAAATACATCTATCTGTTACAAGTACAAGCTAACCTCCATGCATTCATCTACTAGAACCAAACTTTTTTTCCTCCGACGCTCATCATTTGTAATGCAAAACAAAAAAGTACAGATGCGATAGTATTTTCCATAGATTCTATGGCTTAAATTATATATATTTTATAAAAACAAAGAGTATTTTAATTTGATATTTATAAAGAAAACAAAGGTTGTAGATGCGTCAGAGCATGGCAATTACATATTATATTCGATTTCACATGAATCATGCACGGGCGTACCTATGGAGGATTCTGGAGGTGGTTACCATCCCCCTGCTTTCAGAAAAGTTTCTATTTTGTGTCTTTCGCTCTTCAGAAACCATCTTTTTTGGAAAAACAACAAATTGTTTTTGACAGTATTGCCTCTGCTGTGAGATGCCTCTCTACGGTATATATGCCGGACGTAGTTATGCAAACAAAACTTCGAAAACATAAAATAGATTTTAGTTTAGACTATTAGATATTTAGTTAGCTGTCATTATTACTATTATGGACTTGGATTTTCTAACTATAATGAATAAGTAGAGAATGGACAAAAATATGATTAAAAGAAATTCTTTTATCACTTTAGTTACTTCATACCATGACTAGTTAACAGGGTACAATCAGCTTAAAATCGTGTAGATGCTATCAGATAAGCTTAGCTTCCAATCCTAGCATGCTTTGACTTAAATTAGAAAATATGAAACAAAATAATCAATCGATCAATTCTAGCGTAAATAGTAATATAATAGTAGACGATTAATATTGCAAAATACACGCCTATTGACCAATGAGAAGAGAGCAAAGAATTGAAATCATTTTCTGAAGAAACTGAAGAGAAAGTGTTGCCGACTACATACGACATCTACTAATCAGCTGTTAGTTTGCTGTTTTTGTCAGCATATTCAGGAGAAACTTTCAAAATGCAAATTTTCGAATCTGTTTCTTTTTTTAATAGCTTACCATTTACAAAAATCATTACCAAAATATACACTATAGTACGCCAGGTAACAGGATTACAAGAGGTACCAGAATACAAAATACCCTCCACATGGAGGACAGTCCCACATTTCCCGATTTGTCCTCAGCCAATATTTATTCATTCAGCTTTCATTTCAATTTTCTCAATAGCAGCCCACACCAGGCTATTTATGTTGTTTCGATAACAGTGCGTGAAACGACAATGAAAGTCGGGTCCTTCCGCGCAGGTCCGCCCACTATTACCGAGCATCTTTCCGCGAAAATTTCTTTTTGCCCATAGTGTAGAGCATCAAAAATAATCTAAAGGTCTCGCTTACGCTTTTTTGAAAATATGTGTGGAAAGTGGTTTTCTAGACACCTCAAGTTTTTGGTGAGGATGAAACCGAAGTTGGTGAAAATTTCCGAACGGTGTATGCGTGTGACCCTCTTCCAAATTTAAAAATATTCTTCGAATTTTTGGTATATAGTAAAAGTTAAGATAAGATTAAGACAATGTAGTAGTACGATACCATTTTTTTGGGCTCGAAGTTATGTCATTTTATAACCGATCCTCTGCTCTAAAGAGGTCGTGACAGCCCTGTCTATCATAGTAAATCAATCAGAAACACTTCCAGTCCCCTTGGAATCTTCAGCGGGCGTGATGAATTTAATGAATTTAGAAATAGTTTTAGTCCTCTGTGGCTCTTTAGAGGATCACGAGAAAACGATGTCGCGGCGACGAAACGATAATGAGTAGATCGAGGATGAGGAGAAGAATCGAGCATGGTTTATAGCAATGGCAAATCGGATATGCGATGTTCATCATTACAGTATTCTATACTACATAAAAAGTGCATCGACAACGACGCACATCCATGGCACCGAACTCCATTTGGTTGTCGACGAAGACGATCCAATTTCAACGATGTTCAAGCAACAAGACTTGTTTGCACATGTTTCTGATTCTGACAAGATATATTTTGTCGGTCGATACATCTTTCCACTACAACCGCCAGGTTTTTTATCTGTGAACAAGGCTCGTCTGCTTTTCGCACTATGGACTCGAATGTTACACGGCCGTAATTTGCCGTATATGGTCAGTGTAACCCTAATCGACCCTCCCTCAAAACTTCCTGCCAACTCCCCATTCACCGTTTTCTGCAGATAGACAACCTATAGATATAATAGTTTTCTGATAAAATTTTACGAATTTTCTTCTAGTTAGTTATTACTAACGTGTCGGCCTTTGTTGACTGATATGTGTTACGCTGGTACCAGTGAGGTTACCTCAACCTTAAGTATCATATATAGTAAAATCGTACGAGTCTGATGAGTTACTCTTAATTCTGTTGCTAAGTCTTCCCCACTCCAGGGTAATCCACCAGACTCCCCAGAGACCACCGTAGGAGTGTGGTAGATCACCAGGGTGATCCCCTTGGGAGCTTGGCGTATTTGTCGGGGATTCCCTTGGAAGTCCACCAATCTTCCCGCGCTTCCTTGGGGACCGCGTGGGATCCCCTCCTAGACTCTCTAGTGGGTTTTGAGGAGTTATAGGGGGACTTTAAGGGGAGTCTCGGCTAGGGAACCAATAACCTCGGTGGTCTACAGTTTACAATTGTCACCAGTTCACACAATGTTTGGCTATCTGTGATCATATTTTTATTCACTTTGTGCGATAAACCTATTTTTTACTGTAAACTGTGTTTTTGCTGAATGATCTTTGATTTTAATATTTTTGTGTAAATACTCCGATGAATAAAAAAATAAAGATATCACCCCATAGAAATTCAATCAGGAATGCAAGCAAGGTGAGTCGAACGATCGGAGGGCGATAATCGGTTAAGAAACAGTTAAGTAGTTTGTTTTTTACGGAGATAAGAAAGAAAAAATCAAACGACCAGCCGCGTATTTCTGGTAACTCCGCCATTAGTTTTGTCTGTCTTCATGACAAATGGTCTCTACTCTCATAGCACTCTTCCCGGATCTGCATAACACATTTCGTGCGGTACTCATTTTTAGCGGAAAATAAACACACCTTTCTACAAAGCAGATAATTTAATTCTTTTTGGTCATTATTAGATCTTCTGACAAGCCAGTTTAACAGATGTCCTCCATGTAGGTGCATTCGACAATGACTGGCATTTTTGGAAGTGAAACAGATCATCGGACCACGGACAAAAAGTTTCAAGACAGGTAACGCTCGTCTGCGTTCGTTCCTTTGGCTTTAAGAACTTATACCTGCGACCGACTTTCCATGACTTTACACTCACGCCTCCCTGCGATCGCCGTTCGCTACAGAACTTGATGTGTAAGATTCGTAATCTAATGTAAATTAAAAGCTAATCTCGAGGTCCTCCAAAGATGCCCAGAAGTCTAAAACTATTTCTAAATTCAAGAAAACACTTACAATTACCACCACTACCAAAAATACAAGCATCCTCAGCAAACTTACAAGGGTTCTCCAGATTATCACCAATATCATTTATATACAACAAAAAAAGTAACAGTCCCAACACGGAACCCTGCGGCGCCTCTGCATTAATTTAACATGCTGATTGATTTGTTTTAGAAGAATATTCTGAAAAACACTCATTCTCTCGTTCACAGAGCAATAATTTTAAGAATATTGGTGAACGCAATCAGAGAAATATTGCTCCTCTACATATCGCAAATAGCTGCAGAATAGTTGTAGATATATCGGTGACTGCTAGGAACCGGCTCTAACTTTATATTCAATTCAATGAACAATAGTTTATAATCATTTTTGCCTACTGCAATCTTAGCTCACAAGGAAGGTGCGCGTAACAAACAGTCCATGAAAGAGAAGGATGTCTAGGGCAAAAATTTTGTTCTGCTACGCTAGGGAAAACCGATAAGTTTTCTACTTGGGGAGTCAGTCCTCCCCTTGCTCGCGACAGCGCTGAAGATGACATTGAACTGAGCTTTTTCCATAACATTGAACGATGGTTGTTGGATATTATGGTATACTTCCCGACTTTCGATGTCTCCTTAGCTTTCGATGTTGATGACCCTGCGCTTCCGAAGACATGAAACTCACGGACGAGCCCGATCTGACGCACGTTTTTATAATCGACTGGGAGGAATTCGATGATGCAATAAAGCAAGGGATTTAGAACCATACAAGCACGCCGAAAAGTTGTGCGAGAACGGTGGGAAATGTAAATGTGTTCGTTTTGCGCACAACTCATAACAGCAGAGTTATGGCGTTCTCAAAAAATCAAGTGGAGCGCTACATCATCGCTGCGTCATCTCACGATACATACGAGAGACATTTGCGTAGAAAAGTAAAAACAATGCAGAAACTATGTGATAAAACTAGACAGCAGTTTTCTTCGATACACAAAGCATTTCTTGACTAGTGGCAGGACTACAGCGTGGATTTCGATGTCGCTCTTAAAGATTTCTTTGCAAAAACCATTACTGGAGGAGGATCACGGATCCTACCTTTCTTCTTCTCAATACTGAGCTTTCATAAGGAAAAAAAGAAGGATTATGATGTATTGTGCCTCCTCCCGTTCACGCTACTCTTGAGCAACCCAGTCGCTAAGATTTTATTTGCGTTATTTCAATTTTTTTGTTAGTATTGTATTGTACTAATATTCCATCGATAATGTGGTCAAGCCGAAACAGTGGAGATAAAACAATAAATACCACTTCAGTCGCTCTTCTTTTCACAAAAAAAATGTACGTGCAATCCAACAGTTAAATATAGGGTGTCCCACAAGTCATTACCCTAAAGTAAATTCCTTGTTTTAACTAAATGGGCTAATTCTTTTTTGCTGATAGAGAAGTGTTCCAAGCTTTTATTCATAAGAAAAATGTTAACGAATACTGCTTTAAACTATCACTATTTACTTCGATACAGATCTGTAACTCTTTTACGGTTTCCAAAACAACAACATGTACAGTGTATCCTAAAGGTCACTTTTAAAAAGTAAATTCTTATAAATCCGACATTTTCTAACTAAATACGCTAATTTTTTTCCATTTATAGAGTAGTATTTTAAACGATTATAAGTCAGTATATATATACATATGTTGGAGTTGAGATTGGAATCCAGAGGAATTCGAAATTCGCCTAGGTGAGAATAGAATTCTAATTTCAACTGATTTAGATTGGAATTCTAACGTCAACTAGTTGTGATACGAATGGTGACTAACTGAAATAGTTGACGTTAGAATTCCAATCTAAATCAGTTAAAATTAGAATTCTATTCTTACCTAGGCGCGAATTCTGAACTTCTCTAGATTCCAATCTCAACCCCGACATATATATATATATATATATATGAATGACGAAATTATCTTGAATACAAGAATACAAAACGTATTTGTAAATGTAGAACTAATGAAAACACGAGTTAAGTTTGATTTGTAATGTGATATATATTCCTAATATGTACGGATAACAACGTTTTCAGACTGATTTATAGTCATGATACAATTTACCTGAGTACTGCTTGAACAAATGAAGTTGCTAATAAAACTTATTAAAGTATGATAACGCTATCGTGTCATCGTTATTCCCGCTACCTGCGATGATCTAGTGTGAATTCATATTCATTCACTATGTCAAAAAAATGTACTTGATATACAATGGTATGCATATGTTTTAACAGAAATCTGAAAAGGAAAAAAAATTATTTTTAAATGATCAAGAGTTGTTTTTGCCTTCCTTTTTTCACGTATAAAATGGATTTTATTTTATTCCTGAAGTATTTTTAACCAAATTACTTACTATAAAAACAGGATATTGTCACATCAAGTCTTCTTTAGTGCAAAAAAATAATAGTCGTGCTGAAATTACATTTGTTTTTAAATTATTCGTATTTTAAAAACAAAAATAATATCTATAGATCAAATGATCACCACCCATTTCATACACAATGCATGTAGTTATATTATATTCTGATAATACAAATCGGTTATTTTAAGTTTAAAGATTAGCTGTGTCGTTAAACTATATGAAACAGGACTAATATACGACTAACCATTATGTTTTTATCTGATCTCATTTATAAACATAGTATATAGTTGCTTGAACGAAGGATTAGTGATAAATCATCAATAAATCATCAATAGTTCAACTATTCAACTGTGCTTGAAATTATTGTACAGTTGTGCTACAGAAAACTATTCTATTATTTTGGTGAGTACACCGCTTCCGATACAATTTGTTTCTCCTTGATGATAGGCTGAAAACGTTAATTTATTATTGTGTACCATGTTGAAGATAATGATATCATTATTAGAAAAATTGAGCCCATTTAACATTTTTTCTCGAAATGTAATTTCACCTTGTTTATGTGAATCTAAAAATATCAGCTGACTTTTTCCGTCTAATGATGGATACTCTAGTGTATATCGATTTTGACTTGTATCAGCTTCGAGTCGAATATCCCAATTATAACCAGAACTACCTGTACCGATCCAAATACCATCAATCCAATTATAACTAATCGTCATTTTACTAATAAAATTTTTTCAAATGTTCACTATAGTTCGAAAAAACTCAAATCTCAATTTGACAGAAATTGAGTCGATAGTATTATATTTTGAAGTATGCGTATTAGATTAGATGTATTTACCTTTTATGTCACTTGTTTTTCATCCTTCATTCGATCATGAATGTAGAAAAGAGAAATGACGTTTCTACATTAACGTCAAGTACAGAGGTGTATACAGGACACGTATTTTCGGCCTGTCCTGTCCGGCAGGACAGGACGCGCTAGCCTGCAGGACGAATACCAGATGCTTACCTTTTTTTTCGAGACAAAGTCAAAAAAAACACACGTCTTTCTTCATTTCAAATCACAATGACTTAATTTTATTATTTTCATTACTAAAGAAACAAATACGGTTTTTTCATAACAACAATAACACGAAGGCAGAGAGAGAAACAAGCAGGAAAACGCAAACAGAAAGCTAAGCTTCGGTTTCTCAATAAAGGAAAGAAACTATGTACAAAAGCCATTGCTAGTGTCTTTATTTATAAGGCGCGCCTAATTCAAAAGAGGAGCATGTTTTTATTTTTGCCTTAAAAGCTCATTACTCGATGCAGAATTTCGTGCTGATTACGAATATCACCTTTTTAGTTCGATTTGATCACTTTTTTGGAGAGAAAAATGC
>CAJNOQ010005427.1:0-15343 GCA_905250885.1 Didymodactylos carnosus | reverse complement strand
TTAGCCAAAACTAGAATCTCAGTTTTGGCTAGCCAAAAGTGGAATCTTAGTTTTGGCTGAAGAATTGTTAGCCAAAACTAGAATCTCAGTTTTGGCTAGCCAAAAGTGGAATCTTAGTTTTGGCTAGCCAAAAGTGGAATCTTAGTTTTGGCTAGGCAAATCTAAGATTTGCCTGAATTCCAGTTTTGGCTACAACATATATATATATCAATCGTACTAACTGAATAGAAAGAGAAAGAACTTTCTGTTTTAGTCCTTTCGTTTCTACTAGAAGAGTAACTTTTATATTAAAGGTTGTCAGTTCATACATATGCAAATATATTTCCATCTCCTTTTCACATCCCTTCAAATCACTGGACAGCACAAACACATCCGCATTTCTCCTTAAAAATCTTCCGCCTGAATACTTTAACGTTATCAGCATGCTTTTTAATCGGTGTGCCGAAAAGGGAGCTTTTCTTGAGAGAGCTAAGTGTGCACGGGGTATATGTTTGTCCAAAGACGGTTTGTACCCAGCGGAGGATCGACTATGATCTACTTCCCTCTTACCAAACCTTGGAAAGTGGTTCGAAAGAATTATAGTTGAGCGGATTGAAACATGGTGTAGTGAAAACGGAATTCATATTGATGAACAATCTAGTTTTACAGCACATCGTCGTCTTCAAACCCGAATACTCTCTATAGTTGAAGATTTAAGATTGACAACTGCGGCGTGTAATCGCCCAGCACTGACAATCTTTATCGATTTTCAGACTGCTTTTGACAGGATGTGGTATCCTGCTCTGATGAAAACCTTGGAAGATCTGGGAATGCGGGCTGATCTAAGACGATGGATCTTCGGATGGTTGCAAAACTGTTCGATGACTATTAGCCATGGTGACACAGAGTCCAGAATCTTTCAGGTGGATGTCGGAGCACCACAGGGATCCGTTTTGGCTGCATTACTGTTCAGACTGCACATATACTTTTTGCCCTCGTATTTCCCTCAAGTATTGTCTCACCTCTATGCAGATGATTTAACGTTAATTTTAAAAGGAGCATTGGAAAAAAGACTATCTGATAACGTAAAATATTTAGAAAAACAAGCCAAAACAATCTTGAAACAACTCGAAAAATTTGCGGATGACCATATTCTGCCAGTTAACGTAGCAAAAGCAAAAGCTATGCTTATCCACAGTGCTGTTACAATAGATAAACCATATATAGTATACAAAAGCATTCCAATTGGATACGTAAAAAATCTCAAATGTTTAGGGGTTGAAATTGGTACTAAGTTAGGGTGGCAAAAACACATCGACAGCAGACTAAAAATGGCGAGAAATGTCTATTGTGGTCTGAGAAAAATTTTTCACACTATACCAAAATCTGAGGTGAAAATAAGAAGAAAAATGTTTTGTGCGTTTGCGCTACCGCATTTTGTGTGGCTTTTCTTTATCTGGTTCTATTTCACAGACAAACAAAAAATACAAATCGAACATGTATACTGTACAGGAATGAGACTGGTGTATTCCTTGTGGGGCTGGGATGATCTAACTACGATGATTCTGAGCATAGACAATTCTCTGAGAGATTATATTTACAGTTACTGGGAAAAATTTAACAAACACTTAGAAGAATCCCCTGAAGCTGTTGCATATCAGCAGACATGGTCTGCATTCCTAATCGCCACCTCCCCTGGGAATTCCAGTTTTGGCTACAACATATATATGTGTTTTTTTCATGCCTAGTTTTCATGTACAGTATAGCTCTCTTGCAAATGACTGCATGGGCAGTTGAAACGTCGAACAATTTTTAAGTTTTAATTTAATTTGATCTTTATTTTTAATCTTAATAAATATCCCACTGACGACGACACAATAAAAAATAAAAACCCGAAATATTGGAAAGAATACTTTTTCTTCTTCGTTCTGGAAGAAAAGAAATAAACCTATTATTAGATGTATTTTCGCCTGTCTCGCTTGCTCTTTTCTCGTAGCGCTGCAACTATTTAAAATAAGATGAATGATTCTCGTTTTCTTTCAAAATTCTTCACCATTCCATTCCAGAATAGGCGCTTTTTCTTTTGAAAGACATAACAGACCGGCGAGAGCAAATATAGCAGTTAAAGTCTAAACGAAGCCACAAAAAGTCATCTTAAAGCGTTGAATTACTCACACCATTTTTTTGTTCACACCGAGTTTTGCACTTTCATCACTTAATTCTTTAACTGTGTGACGTCCACTAATACAAGTACTATATCTTTTCTTGATTCCAATAAAGGTTATCGACAATTGATTCGGGAGGGTTCTCAGTAATTCATACAGCAGATAAAATTGTACATAAGAAAGATGTGGACTGGAAGAAGGTCTTTTATATGCGATATTAAACTAGTATAAGAAAACAAATATATATTGTGCAGTAAGATAAAATGTGAAAAGGAGATGGAAATATATTTGCTGGCCCCCTTCTCCACCCACCTAGGCAACGTCTTAAAAGATTATAGAAAACCTCTTAAAGTGCGTTAGAAAAGCCTTTACACATAGAAAAACTCTTATACTTTTTCAAGAGTTTTTCTGTGCCATTGAAAATTAAGCATAAATTGTTAAAAGTCGTACGAAACTTCAGATTCTGGCCCACATGGACAGCGCTGTTAAGCGGTTTTTCTTGTCGGGCTATAAAGTCAAGGAATAGGTGGCCATTCCAGAAATTCACTCATTAATACACTTTTGATCGTTTGGTTTTCAGCGCGTTTTTTCTTTTTTCCTGTATAAACATTAATTTTTATATAAAACGTTTATTTCACATCAGAAGACGCGGTATCTTTATTTTTGTGGATCTTGCCACACATTAAAGGTATATAGTGGACTTGAAATTGATATTGCAGAACATTTGACTACGCTTCATGAAACGTTTAGTCAAAGGTTAATGAATTGACGACGAATGATCATGTTCCACAATTTGCTGATCTATAAATTTCATAATTTTTATTCTTTTTTCTCAGTTAAGTGTTATGTCGGCTACATCAGATATGAACTTACTTGGCGATTATTATGCTACCGATTTTACTGTGGGTACTTTCGAAGTTGGTGGACGTACATTTCCTATTGAAGATGAATATCTTACCGAAAATACAGATAATTATGTACAAGTATCGGTTATTAAAGCAATTGAAATTCATAACAGTAAACAAATAGGCGATATTTTAGTATTTTTAAGTGGACAAGATGAAATTGATAATGCTATCAGTGATATTAGTGGAAAAATTGATTTGACAACAGCTATCATATTGCCATTGCATGGTAAACTAACAGAAGATGATACAGTTAAAGTATTTGAAAAATATCATATATTTTTTGACTTGATTATGCAGACTTAAACCATATGAACGATCTTGATTTTTCGCTATTCAGAATATTTGTTTTTACTGCTGCTCAGAATATAGTGGCAGTGTGAAATTCTGAAACTAGGAGAGTCTCAAACTCTGAAATTCAGAGATTCTCAATGTTTCGGTATTCTGACTAAGGTGAACGTAGAAAAGTCTGAAATACTGAGACTTTGAAATTGCGAAACTCTTCTCTCCCTTATATATAGAGAAACTATGATAAATCGAAAGCGCACTAAAACCGCAGAAACATAATCGAAGATCGATTATTTTTTTCGCAGTGTCGAACATTTTTGGATGCTTATATTTCTGTAATAAATCATACCAAAACTCTTTTTTCTCTTAAATTTGGTAGAGCAAACAATTGTGAACAAATGAGACATTCCGCAGCTGCGAGTGATTTTTAATAACTGGTTCGGAACAATTTGGTGAATGCCCTAACATCGACTTTTAATCGGTCGTTATGGTTAAATCGCTGTCGTTATGGCCTGTTTTATTCAGTTTTCTTGTTTCTCAAGTATTTGTTTTTCTCTGTTTCTGTTGTTTTCTCAAATTGGTTGTGATTATATGTGCCTTCGATACTCTGCTCGTGTGTTATATGCTGTTTTATGCTTTGCTTGCAGTAAAAGGTAAAAGCAAATAGACCATAACGACAACGTTTTTACCACTAGAAAAATTGTTATTGAAACATGCACCGCCGTGATAAGACTAATAAGAATGGTTGACTTGTTTACATTACTATTAATATCATTAACTATATTAGTTCTTGTTTCATTTGTATCGATCAAGAACAAAAAGAAAAATGTCATTAACCAATCGATTCCGTTTGTTTCCAATTGTTATCCAATTATTGGCCATCTTTTATCGTTCGTATTTAATCAGTCAAAGTTTGTTCTTGATTGTCGTCAGCGTTACGGATCAGTATTCCAAATTAAACTGCCATCAAAATGTATGACCTTCATAACAGATCCACGTGATTGGACAACAGTTTATGGAAATTCAAATTTCTGTTTAGCAGTTGACGATGTTTGGATAAAAATATTTGGTATGAGTGGAAACAGTTTTAAACATAAAGAAATTTATGATGAAGAACATCGACTGTACACCAGATATTTACAAAGTAATGGTCTCAATGAATTAACACAACAATTCGGTAAATATCTTCGACAGTCTATGTCAAACGATAAAGCGGCATTTGAGAACGGACAATGGAAATATTCTGGGTTGTTAGAATTAAGTCATTTAATGATTTACGAAGCATCAACTCGTGCATTGTTTGGTGATATAAAACCATTAGAATTCCAAAAACAATTTAACATCTTTGATGAAAAAATGCATTATTTTTTCGCATTCTTACCGAACTTTATCTACACTTTATTTTGCTCAGAAGCACTGAAAGCACGTCAATCCTTAAGCAAAGCATTTTTATTAAACCAACATTGTAACAATGAAAGTGAATTTATGAAACATTATTTAGATTTAATACATGATCATCCGGAATGGTTTTCAAAAACTGATGCTGGTTCGAAAAGTCTTGGATTGCTTTGGGCAGCACTTGGCAATACTTTTCCAGCTACCTTTTGGTCATTGTACTATATTCTACGCGATCAAAAAGCACTTGACGATATTCAACAAGAAATTCAACTCTCTTTGCCGGATAATGAATTATGGACATCAGAAATGTTAGCGAAATGTTCCAAACTGGATAGTGCAATAACTGAAGCCATACGAATGGCTTCCAATGCAATGATATTAAAATATTGTCGTAAGCAAACACATATTCAGTTACATGATCAACGTCAATTGACAATTGAAAAAGGAGATGCAATTTCACTATATCCAATGGTAGCCCATTACGATCATCGTCTATATCCCGAACCATTTAAATTTAAATATGATCGTTTTCTGGCCAATAAACAAATGCTAGCAAATTTAGAATTGGAACAAGAAAAAATCGGTTCTATTGGATTTCTACCATTTGGCTATGGCAAGACTATGTGCCCAGGAAGATTTTTTGCTCGAAATCAAATGAAAATATGCGCAGCAATGATATTGAAATACATTGATTACGAATTTATTAACTTGAATGATGAGCCCAAACAGAGTCGATACCGTGTTGGTATTGGTATTGCATCGCCTGACCATGACATTCAGATACGTTATAAATATAAATCATTTTCTGCCATACATGACTGATGATTTTCAATCTGAGTACGACATTTTCAATTAAGACGAATAGATATGTTCCAATTTGATGGATCAGAATTACGTTTTACTTACTACTTCTTTTAAAGTCGAGAGCGGTCATGTTTGATAGCTGATGTCGACCTGTTTGTTTCGCTTGCTTGTTTCTTTGACAGCCTAAATTTTGCGAGAGAGACGTCCTTTTTTAAGGCTAGTAGGCATAAAAACATAATGAAGACGATGTATTTAATAGAAGAAAGGTTACTGTATCTTTACTTCTCGGATATCGACGGTACAACAACAGCACAAGCCACTCTATTCTATCATTTTCAACGCAACTGAGTTAAGATATACAACTGTTCCTCCGATTATTTCCTTTTCTGTGAACAAGTGATATCAGGAAGACTGATGAAGAATTTTGAAGAAAAGCAATAATTACGAAAGATTAATTTGTGGAGCAAAATTGATCATGTTTTTCTTTACACGCTTCAAATGTTCGCAGCCAGCTGTTTTTGTAAAGAATTGCTTGCTGTGCACGGGACTGTTAGAAAATCAGAGAGAGAGTGAGAGAGGAAAGTTTCAAGTCTCAAAACTTAAAGGTACTCTATTTCTGAGTTTTAGAAAATGAGTAAAAGAACGAGAAAACTAAAGTGTACCGTACAAAAAGGATATTGGATAAATGTGAAATATATACGTCATCTTATTCGGTTTCTTAATGCTCTTTCAAATGAGATGCTGCTCGAAATTATCAAATAAAAATGTCGATTTTCTTTCTTGTTGCCAAAATACTGATTTGAATGCATTCATTCTTCTTTCAAATAAAAAACCTATTGATTGATTGATGTTGCCACATTCTCAGTAGATCAATGTACGCTATCAAAGGAATCTTTTTAGTTTTTCAAAAGACAAAGCCAAAAGAAGATGAAAAAACTAGAGTCGTTCATTTTACTATCTCTGATCTGGTTTTCAATGGTGTATATAAATGCTGAATTAGATAACAAAATCTGTCACTTTATTAGTCGAGTGTTACGTGAATCCGTTAATAATACTTGATCTACGATCACAATACGCTGATAATTTATTCTAATACTGCTTTATCACAGAATTCATCTGTTCACAGACGACAGTATTTAAGTGTGCATAGTTCGGGTGCTTTCTAATGTTTCTTTCGTTTTCACACATATTTCTTCTGTGATTTTTCTGATGCATTTTATCAATGAATAATTCCGACTCGTATACAAATTGACTTGCACTTGTTTTATTTATTAATTATTCATAATTTTTTGGGAGGGCATTAATTCGGTATCGAGTTCCAGGAATTTTATTTCATCAGCTTGTAAAGCAGAAAATTCTCTATTGAATGACACAGAATACTTCAAAAAAGAAGTTGAGGGTTTGAGAATACAGGCTACGTATATTATAGCCGCTTATGAGGTATTACGAACCGGAATCAAACCATTGATATAGTCGAGTATTTTGCATATCTGGGATGTTTCGTAACGACAGATCACTCACAAGGAAAGGAAATTGAAACGAAAATAACACAAGCATTTGTGGCGTTTAGTATGCTTCGAATGCCGATTTGGTATCGCAAACTATATCATCCGAAGCGAAAACACTTATATTTCGTGCTTGTATTCTACCTGCTCTGTTATATGGAGTAGCTGACTGATTCGAGTTCGAATATAACTACGATTTTACGAACAGAATAGTATGAAATCTTAACAGCCTAGACACATTCGTGTTCAAATTCGAATTCTTTTGGTTTTAAAAAAAAAAGAAACGAATTAAATATCTAAGAATTTCATCCGAGCGCTATAGTCGGAATAGGTAAATATTTAGGATCTGACAGACAGTTTCAAAATATTTCAAAAGGACGGGGGCCGATAAGAGGCAACTAGTTAAACGCCGACGTTCTGTAAATCGGCGAATGGCCAAATATTCCTCTTAAATTTTCTTTAAATTCTCCTTTTTCGCCGTTCACAAACTAGTCAACGATTAAAATTCTGTAATTCTGAGGATTTCGCTATATAACAACGAAATCGATCTTTCGCCAAAAGAACATCACGCTTTTTCCTGCAAAAACGGCGTTTCTCCACAAGAACCCCATGACTTTTCAACAAGAAACCCATTTTTCTCCACAAGTACTTCATGTTTTTCCAAAGGAATCCAAAGGAATCCAAAGGAATCCAACGGTATCCAAAGGCATTCAAAGCAATCTAAAGGAATCCAAGGGAATCCAAAGCAATCCAAAGGAATCCAATGGAATCCAAAGGAATCCAATGGAATCCAAAGGAATCCAATGGAATCCAAAGGCATTCAACGCAATCTAAAGGAATCGAATGAAATCCAATGGAATCCAAAGGAATCCAATATAATCCAAAGGAATCCAGTGGAATCCCAAGCAATGCAAAAGAATCCAATGGAATTCAAAGGAATACAATGGAATCCAAAGGCATACAAAGGAATCCAGTGGAATCCACGAAGTCCAATGGAATCCAAATAGAATCCAATGGAATCCGTTGCAATGGAATCGAAAGGAATCCAATGGAATCCAATGGAATCCAATGGAATCCAATGGAATCCAAAGGCATTCAATGCAATCTAAAGGAATCCAATGGAATCCAATGGAATCCAAAGGAATCCAAAGGAATCCAAAGGAACCCAGAGGAATTCAATGGAATCTAAAGGAATCCAAAGAAATCCGATGGAATCCAAGTGAATCCAACGAAGTCGAAAGGAATCCAAAGGAATCCAATTGAATCCAATGGAATCGAATGGAAAGCAACGGAATTCCTTTGGATTCTTTTGGATTCCATTGGATTCCTTTGGGTCCATTGGATCCCCTTGGATTCCTTTGGATTAGGTTGGATTCCTTTGGATTCCATTGGATCTCGTTGGATTCCATTCGATTCCTTTGTATTCCATTGGATTCAACGGAATCCAAATTAATCCAATGGAATTCAAGGAGATCCAATGGAATCCAAAGGAATCCAGGGGAATTTAATGGAATCCAAAGGAATCGAGTGGAATCTAGCATTATTTTTAAGCAGAAAATCTAAATTGTTAAGTGTCGAGATATTGTTATGACACTGTAAAAATTAAAGTGTACCCGATGCACGATGAAATTGCACATCACTGTGGACTGAAAATGCCTAGCCTGAAGATATGTAGATGAAGATAGCCTGTCTAGTGTACGGAGAACACACCGGAACGTGCTCATTTAAGCAGCTGCACATCATTTTAGACTCCAAATGGAGTCTTGGAGAAAAACACACTGGCGGACAGACTTTATTTTCTTTTACAGTGTATCGAAGCAGAAAATTAGACTTTTTAAAAAAATTCCACGAGTACCAAAATCGGTGCATTAGGAAAGCTAATGAGATGTTTCGTTCAGTATTTCATGTTCTTTCAAATGAGACGGCTCACAAGATTATTGACTTACTTTGCCTTCGATAATATAAAGTAGTAGAGATGCCTCTTTTTCACATTAGAATTGAAGCAATTCTCTTTAAAAGTTTCTCTAAAACTAATTCTCTAAACAAAACGAATGAGTGTACGGATATAAATCTCGAAGGAAGGAAAAACAGAACGCGCATTCTTTTCAAAAACAGACCAGAAAGAACAGTTATCTTGGTCTTTTTGTATATATGTTCTTCATTTTAGATCCAATTTAAGGCTACGTTAGGACATTTGGTCTGTAAACACTTTACAGGTTAGGTCAAATATTTGAAGTGTTTCAATGATAATGATGGCGAAAACATTGATCATAGTAGCGGTTCTATTATTATCAACAACAACAACAACAACTTTCAGTGCATCGCTTGCTTCAATACAAAAATTACGAAAATTAAAATCTGATCCAACAGAATCACAAAGATTACTTGACTTAGGTGCTGGTACAAACGTATATAAATTGGACTTTTTAGCATCAACGCACGGTGTTGTTGCTGGACCTGGCGGAAAAGAAATTCAAGCATCGGTAAGTACAGTAGTTTCTTTCCTAGATGCTTTTTTTTTGTTCTTTTCTTCCCTTTGTTTTATTTTTCTCTTATAGATCTATGATTTTCCGGCTTTAACCGCACAAGGTACTGCGATGATTGTTGGCTTTCTAAAACCATGTGGATTTATCTTACCACATGTACATCCGCGTGCTACATCGATGTTTGTTGTTACTGAAGGTGATAATGTTCAAACTGGTTTTTATAATGATCACACAGGAAGATTTGTAATAACACCATTAAAACAATATCAGGGAACTGTATTTCCACAAGGTGCATTACATTTTGAACAAAATTTAAGTTGTAAACAAGCTGTATTTGTTGCCGGTTATAATAATGTTGATCCCGGTAAGTCTGACCTTTTTAAAAATGTTATTTCTATCGGCATACGTACAAAGGTTAGTTAGACCACTTGTCCACGTAACTCTGCTGCTGGAGTGTAACAGCGTCTCGTTTTTAGAAAAACGTCAATAACTTTTCAATAAAAAGTCGCAGAGACTTTAGAAACCCTGCATCCGAAAGAGATTTGAAAGCGCTTTAAAACCAGATCAAAGCAAATTCTTCGAAAAGTTTTCTTTTAAGAAAAATTTCAACGAAATATTACACTACTCAGTTTTCGTTCTTTTGAATTTGAAAGATCGAGCTTAACCGCTTAACAAAAAGTTTTTCAGTTATTCGTTTCAGTTATTCGTTGAGACTTCTCGGAGATTTGTCGAAAACTCCCTTGAAAGTCCTCCCTGGTGAGTCCCGAGAAAGTTTTCAAAAATCCCTGAAGAGTCACCAAACGGACTGACCAGAAAGTTTTTTCACCGACTCTCTGGTGATTTCTTCAGGTAAAGTGGAGTAAGTACTGAAAACACTTGCATAGCAATAACAAAACGGATACAAGAATTTCTGCTTGGATTGAAAGTTTTTCATTTTTCTTTGGGGGAAAAACGGGGAAGCCAGAGAGTAGAAGGCCGAAACAATCTGTTGTCTGTAAAACACTTTTATTGCTAATATTTCATGAAAATATACTTTATCTTCGTAGTATTTTATTTTATTTATTTACAATTAAGACGTTTCGATCGCCATGTGCAACCTTCTTCAGTAAAACATAAAATTAATAAAATACAATTAAAAATATATAAAAGTATATATACAACAATTCCAGTACGCACAGTTGATGTCAAAACTGCAATGTGACAAATTCTTTTTCTTTTCGTATATTTATACTTATACTTTAACTTTATCTTTTGCTCTTTTCCTTTTCACTGGACTAAACTAGGACGACGAAAGGGTAAAAGAAATTTGGCTGTTTTATTTTATTTTATTTTAGTGACTAAGATTAAATTATCCGACGTAAATGTATAACGTCAAAGATGACATTATATTAAATACAAGTACACCTTAAGTAAGATGATTGATGAAAAATGTATCCATAGACCAAACCTATATATACGGAGAATCTCTCAGGTTCAACAAATTCACTCCTTATAATTATGCCTATTCTGTTTCCTAAATTCATATCTGGCATTTAGGTTTCGTTGTGTGGTATCTGTAGTCGAGTTGCTAATATCCTTAGTTACATTTACTGGAAAAAACGGTTCTCCTGATCTTGGTTCAATCCACTGTTTAATAGTAGATTTCCATTGTGGACTAATTTGTTTGCATCGATTATAACCTAAATTTGCTATGGTATACACTGTCTCTAGTGTTTTTCTTCTATTCCAGTTCTTTTCTTTATCAAAAATCATACTGTTTTCAAAATCTGTGAAACATGCGGTACCATTTTCGTGATGCTGTGCCAATTCTGAGCCCTTCGCATCTCTTTGTTGCAGTTTTTTAAAATGTTCTTTTATCCTTCGTTTAAAACTCCATGTCTCATCCACATACATGTCAGCGCACATACAGGGTATACCATATACTCGACAACTAGCTACAGTTTGTAATGGTGCAGCAGGTAGATGATCTCTTAATGATCTTGCTTGAGCCGTTGTTATATTTAAACTGGCAGCAATAAGATCAATTGGTAATTGAAAGAATGTTGATGAGTCAGGATTTAGACCTATAAATAAAGGACGAAGATGATGTAAGAAAGGGATGAGCACAAAGCAGATAATATCGCTTTTTGCACTATGCTTTTCAACAAGCTGGTGACGCATTACACCTTACATATATTAATGTTGCACCCACTCTGTCTTACAGTTTAGAGACATATACAGCTTTGCCGACGGCGGACACTTTTCGAGTTTTCCAGATGATCAATGTGTTAGAGACATCTAAAAGTGTTTTTAAAAGTTGAATAGGGTCTTTTTATTATACGAAGTTAGATAAATTGTATTGCTAATATTTCATGAAAATATACTTTATCTTCGTAGTATTCGCAGAATCTCTCAGGTTCAACAAATTCACTCCTCCGAAATACTGTCAGATCCGCCTTAAGAACGAGTTTTTGAAATATTTTAAACGATGGATATTGAGATATATCCTTGTAAGATACACGACTGGACAGAGCTCGTCGAGATCTATCTGTTGAAGTATTTGTCTCATTTGGCACAGGCTTGAGAGTGAATGTTTTCGAGACATACTGTCAGAAACCGCCTTAAAAAGGAGTTTTTGAAATATTTTGAACGATGGACACTGAGACGTATCCTTGTAAGATATACGACTGGATAGAGCTCCTCGAGATCTATCTGTTCAACTATTGATCACATTTGGCACAGGTTTGAGAGCGAATATTTTCGAGAAATACTGTCAGAAACCGCCTTAAAAAGGAGTTTTTGAAATATTTTGAACGATGGGCATTGGGATATATCCTTGTAAGACGCACGATTCGATGCAGCTCGGCGGGTTCTGTCTGGCACATGAGATGGTTTCGTTGGCACAGTTCTCAGTGCGAATGTTTTATTGAAATATAAATTTTCATGTCTTTTTTGCGTGAGAAAAATCCGTAGTTTGTTTTTTAGAACTTTTCTGTATAATATGGCTGAAAGCTGAACATGTCAGCCGATGGGAAATTCTATTTGGCGTCTGGCACAGCGATGCTCGAAGTTGGCACAGTTGTCAGACTGAATGTTTTTGTAAAATACTGCAATCTGCTGCTAACTTCACCTACGTATAAAAAAAGAGCAAAACGTCGAAGAGGAAAATGTAGAAGAACAAAATGCCGAAAAGTCGAAAGCGGATAATGGAAGAAGGAAAGTATCGAAAGGAAAACGCCGAAAAGAACGAGATTTCTTTCTGTTCCTTTGAAAACTTTTGATTTTCAGGGAACAGAAAGAAATCTCCTCCTTTTCGGCGTTTGCCTTTCGATACTTTCCTTCTTCCATTATCCGCTTCCGACTTTTCGGCATTTTGTTCTTCTACAGTTTCCTCTTCGACGTTTTGCTCTTTTTTTATCGACATTTTCCTTTTCGACATTTTTGCTTTCGATATCTTCCACCAAGACCAAAATCATGAGGAATCTTGGGATATTCGATTGCCACAGCTAGCCTTAGTCGTCCGAGCAGTCATAAATGAATGGACAGGTCAAAATCCTGCATTTTTAATGTACCGGCCGGGAACTTAAATTGCCTCTGGACTTAATGTATGATCCGAAGTTGATGTTCTTGATGAATTAAAATCATTCGATGAGATCAGACGGGCCTATACGGAAAGTCTGAAAGCAATTTTAGAGTCTGCGCATGAATCGTCTTAAGAGAATCTTGAAATAGCTCGAGAAAATCAAAAATCATCCTACGATTTACATCGTAAAAATGCTCAGTTTGCCGTAGGCGAGAAGGTTTTGATGGCAAATACCGCTGGTTCCGCTTTAGGTAAATGGGCGACCAAGCTGGCCGCTAAATTCATCTGTCCTTATCGTATCGCGAGAAAAGTCGGTCCTCTAGATTATGAGCTAATATTTGAAGATGATGGTGCTGTTTTAAGTCCGATTCACGTTGAACGGCTTAGACCATATCATGAACAGAGTGTTCTAATCGGAAATCACTGGTCTCTGATCTTTCATTGTACATATATTGCCTTATTTATAGCTATTTCTAGTTTTCGTTTTAAAATTTTTGCTTTTAATTGTTCTAGTTGCAGTGTGCAACTCCGTATTGCAGCATGAGTGATCATTCTATTCCTTCCTATTCTGTTTTCGCATTATATTACCTTGATGGATTCAGAAAAATATTTACATCAACAAAACGTTTGAGAAACACTTTTCTAGTAAATCTTCTTTACAACAACAGAAAAAGAAAAACGATATATATACAAGACGCTAGTATAGCTGTACGTAAAAGAATGAGAATAAAAATATAATGACGATGATCTTGTACGGTTGTCAGTTGGATAATTTTAAGGCAACTATATTTCTAATAATACTAAGAGGACGTATAGAAGAGTGAGAGAGCAAGAGGTGAAGATAAAATTATTTAAAATAAAAAGAAAAAAAGGTCTATTCGAAGTATTGATTGAGATGTTTGTTCGGATTTGTGGACTTCAAAAGTTTCTTGTTTTCCTTGCCTCCATTCTCAATCATAGAGTGACGAAGATTCGGACGGAGAGAGAAAACAAACTTTTTTCAAGTTTTTCCGGTATTTTACCGCAACTTTTTTTGTTTCCTTTTCCCTCTGCAACACGTTTATCTCGACCGTTTCAGTGTGGCGGTTGGAAATTTTGATGTTTGCAATTATCTGTGCAAAAATGTATAAATCATTATGAAAATGCAATCAATTAGAATAAAAGTATAGTGAAGAGAAATATCTTCAAACCTTTTCTTCTCTTTCTCTTCTATAATCCAAAACAATATTTAGGAAAAATTATTTAAACAAAAGCAGGTAAAAGCTAGAGACTATGTACGACTACAGAAGGTCACAATGACTCTTCATGCACATTCTTGGATGAAAGTCATAAATACAATCAAAGGAAGGGGCCCGCTTTCCCACTGCATTTGGCCCACTGCTTTTTCAACTTCGTTATGGTCACATATTGTAGAGAAAACGATTTTACACATTTTGAACTGCATATCAACCATTACAACATTATAGGGACTTTTTAAAACAACTTTTTCGAGGAGGTACATAAAGCATATCGGTGTTTAACAAAAACGCTTTTCCTCAAAATCTAATATAAAGTTCCGGTAAAGCTTCATATAGAAAAATAGCTCTTGGAAAACTATGCAACATTCTGACTAAACAAACCCTACGTATAATTGGCTCAATCCTTTATAGGTCAAATATGAGCCCGGAAACACCTAAAAGTGAATACACTTGATGTTTTAGCCAATTTACACCCATAGATAAGAGAGGATGCAACTAGTCTTTAGTATAGAAAAATAGCTCTTGAAAAGCTCTGTAATATCTGTTAATAGGAAACTTAACGAAGCCTGACAGCAGGTTTTATAAGTTTAATACTAGACTTTTCCATGGGTCGTGGTTATGCCAAAGACACTCTTGATCACTTTTCTCTATGAAACTAAGGAGGATCTCCAACCATTCGTGCATCATTCGATGCGCCTTGAGAAGCTCCGCAACATTTGTTAATAGGAAACTTAATGACGCTTGACAGCGGCTTTTGTGTATTAAATACTTCGCCACTTAAACCGACAGTGGGCCCAAAAATTGTTCGCCAGCTTTGGTGAAGAAAAACATGAAAGTAGGCCCATAGGGCCTTCTATAAATTAAATGCTACTCTATAGATTGAATAAATGTCGTAGAGAGCTGGGAGACGTCTCGTTTTTTTTCATTTGATTTGCAAATAAAAATGTAAATCACTGAACTGTCCAGAATCGGTGTTAATTAGTATTAATTAATGATTAATCTATATCACAGCA
>CAJNOQ010005426.1:0-15343 GCA_905250885.1 Didymodactylos carnosus | reverse complement strand
AAGGACGTATCGAGTAGAAAATTTTTGTGGAAGTGGGCAAAGTACTAGGCAAAGCACAGGAAAAAATTTGCTCAAGCGAGCCTCTTGTAACCTGAGTTATTATAGAAACATATCTAAACAAGTGATTGTACTAGAAAGTCACGTTTCTCTCACGTTTAAAATCTTCTAACTGTTTTAGTTCTCTTATTTTCGTCTAAGTAAACGGTTGAAAAGCTGTGATAATGGAGTTGCTAGTCTTACTCACTGGCATCCTGTCCTTGTCCGAACTATATCTGACAACTACACATCTGGTCTCGCTGAAATTTTTATTTCAGAAAATATCGAAATATGGTTAGGAGATTTTCTTAAGACTGCGGTTTTGCCCGAAAAGAAAACAATGCATTCATGACATCTTACACATATCATATTCTTGTCTTAGGAAAATCCATGTAGTCAAAATCGGCCATAAATCGACGATTTTTTAGCGATTAATAGCAATTAATTGGCGAGTTTTTAGTTTAACAGTTCATTGGGCTCCTCGGTTCAAAGCTGACTCAAATCGAAACAATGAGTCAGCTCTGAGGAAACTACAGAGAACATCCTTGGCAACTTCGTTTTAAACTAAACTAAAAGATAATCTGAAAAGAAGAACATTTCTTGTTGAAATCATGTTTCTTATATACTTACTCTACTGCAGAATAAAATAGTGAATAACAAAAAGCCAGCAATGAATAGCTTAAAATCAACAATTCATCGCAATTAATTGACCATTATTAAAAAAATAGAAAAATCACCAGGATCTTTAAGAATGGCGATATATCGGCGATTTTTAACAACTGGCAACTTTTCATGCAAGCCGATTAGTCGCCAGTTGATATATCGCAATTTATGGACGATTATAGTCAGAAGTGCGAATAATTGGCGAGTTTATTGTTAATCGCAAGGAATCGTCCAGAATAGAGCGATGTTAACGACATGGGAAACCTTTTCGAAAACATGCATCTGTGGCGCATTGTAAGGCATCTGAATTGAGAAGTGATTTTCAGAATAAAACACTAGTGCAACGAGAACATTAACTTATTTTGACGTTTCCTAGTAGTTCTTAAAATTGTTTTAACCCTATAATTTTCAGATTCACACTACATAGTGGACATTTTGCTATAGACCAGGCGGACATGCGATTTTTTTGATTCAGAAAGAGACTATTTTTGCACAATACTACTTCATTACGTTTGAAATGTTATTATAAAATAAAAAACTCGAATTCGGAAAAAAATGCTTTTAGACAAAAAATTCCTGAGAAGAACTCTTACCCTAAATTTTTCGAAAAATTTTGTATTCAGAAAATGAACAAGTTATACGTCATTCGATGTAGTCGTTATGCGCTGATTCTAAATATCACATTACTTTTTTTTATACAAATGTTTGTGGGCTGAGAAAAACGCATTTTACCGAAAACAGCAGATTTTCTTTTTGGAAAATCCATATCCAAGTCTAGGAAAGTAGTTACATAAAGTTGCATGCAGCATAGCTGACATGTAGAAGAACATTTTGGTGTATTTTAAGCCCACTTCTAAGCGGGGCAAAACGGAGGAAATCCATTACAGCTTAAAGGTCTTTCAGGAAACAGTATTGGTAGTGGGATATACTCTGTTTCACTGAACGACTTGCTCTAAATCGAAAATTTATATTTAGAAAACAAAAGAAAGATAATGAAGATACAAACGTGTGATGTATAATCCAACACTGCACATATCTTAAAAATAAATAATAAATTCATCAGATTTTATTGTTTGTTTCAGGTAATTATTTTCATTCATCTTCCTACTATCAAGTGAATCGCAGTTCAACTTACAGTCATTTGGGTGCTATCGTCAGACATCAATCACTTTTACCTCGATTCGAATCACAGTGTGGTGCTAATAGTGGACGATTAAGTATTGTTCATTTGAGAGACAACGTCTATTTGGGTACATTGGCTGCATTTCATAATGAAATTGAACTTTGTAAATTATCCATCGAATATTTCATTGACTCATCAAATCAACCACCCGAACTGACACGTGGTAAAGGCTACGAATTAGAGTGTAAGTGTGGTGGAAGACAAGGAACACATTCAAAAACGGTTTTAACTGTCGATTATGATGAGAAAAAGACGGACTTATTACAACTATTCACAGAAATAAACAATTTCATAACAAAAGCAAAACTAAATAACAAAAATGTTCTCATTTATGGCTGTAATTTTGCCCCGTATCTCGTCGGTAGTATTGGTATTCAATATTTAATGAATAGATATGGTTGCGAATATCAGTATGCCTATCAACAAGTAAATCAGATCATTGAAATTGGACCATTATTCAAGAATTTACTTACATATCTCATCGATTTGGATAGACAAATGAGATCGAGTCGTGTATTTTTGCAGAACTTTGAAGATGAACAAACATATGTTTAATATGTACAGAACTCTTTATGTAAACAAATGGTAGACATTAGAGGTTTTTCATTTAAACTGAGAGATCGTATTTAAAATAATAAGTAAAATATAAATAAATATTTTTACTCAGATTCATTTAGAAAACAAACTTTGCTGTGAATGCTTTTTGGAATGGTATACTCTTTATCATTACACGATTTGATCAAGATTCTTAAAACGTATGGTTTACGATGTGATCATTCTTTTTTCATGGTATAGGACACAAATTTAGCCGTTGCGTCTTCGTTCGGAATGTCATAATGTCGAAATGCTTGCAATAATCGTATTGTGTGAGAAAACTATATATTGAAGATGGCCGAATCGTTTTTGCTAAAAATAGATGCTTTCAATACCAAAGAACAATAATCAAAAATTAATTGATTTGAAAAAAACCAAAACTTTTAATTGACTCATCGTCTTTAAAAGTGTGCAAAGATCATTTTTTTAAAAAAATTTCAAATTCCATGCTTTTTTGATTTTTAATTAAATCTTAAAAACATTGAATTAACCTTTTTTTAAATTTATAAACTCTTGTTTCAACAAAGAACTAAATTATTTTTTTACAGCCATTGGATAGAGTTCGAAAAATTGAACAACTGTAGAATTTTGACAATGATCGAAAATAAAATAAAATAGTTTCTAGGAAGTTTTCAAAAAACTCCGCTACAAAACTTTGTTCAATAATGTGGAATTTATATTATTACATATAAAAGCACAACGTGATGTGTGGCATGGTGTTACAGGTGATATACAGCAAAGTGACTAATTTGTTTTATATTTTCTCTATCGATGATTTCACTGTCTCATTCCATTCCCTAGTTGTGATTGTGACGAAATCTTGATTGTTTATGCCCGTCGCTTTCACTCGATTACGTATGTTGCTTCTCAAGTTGTGGTGAATATTTTGTGGACATTGACGCACATGAATAGTCAAGTACTCTGACGTGAGCCCACGAATTATTTTAGCAAAACGTTATCAATCGAGTGATTTGAAATCTACAGTGCTGTTCAAAATTATAGAATCACCCCACTTTTTTTCTTTGTTACTATTAATTATCATTGGCATAGTTCTTCAGTGAATTTGGGGAATCGATTTTCTATAGCACTTCTTGGATATAAGTTTTAAAGTGCTCAAAAACCAGTGAGAAAGACAAACAAAACCGTTTTCTTCTTCATAGTATTAGAGAGCAGAGTTAGATCTACAAAAAGAGACGTTCCGCAGTCCTCTGGCATGTAGAATAAACGAGTTAGCTATGGTCACATAATCAAAAAGAAAAATTATGCCATATTTGAGTGGTTCTATCGTGGAAAAAAGTGACCTCTATCTTACACCCGTGACTAACTCGTTTATTCTACATGCTAGAGAACTGCGAGACATCTCGTTTTGTAGATCTAACTTCTCTAATATTATTAATAAGAAAACGTTTTTGTTTGTCTTTCAATGTCAATTAGAGTATATCGATTATACTCAGCTTTTCATGCTTTTTCTACTAGTGCTGCTAGAAGTGAGTTAAACTCACTCGGAAAAGGAAAAAGTGGGGTAATTCTATAATTTTGAAGAGAAAAAAATCTGAACTTGTTGTTAAAACTTTTTTTTTGTCCAACAGCCAATAAACTTTCGACTATATTTCTAAAAGAACACACTCAATTCTATGGATTTCATTTTGAAACATATTCAAATAACAGGTCGTCCGTAGTTAAAGTTCCATGTAGTAGGTGATTCAATAATTTTGAATAACACTGTATCCCTTATTGATATCTGTGATGAATTCATAATATAGAAATACTGAAGACGTTTTTATGTAGTTTTCGTACATAATTCTAAAAATGATCGACGTTTGTGCTGTGGTGGTCCATACAAAAAATGGGAGGATGTGGAAAAAGTTTTATTTTCCAAACTGCCGACTGTTACTATTGCAATAATCGTGTGATTTATTGGGACTAGATATTGATAACCTAGATATTGATTTGAAAAAGTATGTAGTAAATATTTTTCATCTGATGATATTCTGATGGAAGACAATAAAATGTCATTGAACAAAGTGCAAGATCAGTCTTGTGTACAGATATTGATAAAATAAACGAAAAATTTGAGCTGTATATATCGAGTGTATCTATCTGCTTTTATTTATTTATTTTCTCTCAAGATCAAACGGACAGTCATCAACATTCACTTCATCATAGTACGTAGAGCTCATCGATTTACCTATGTGTAAACGTTTTTCAAAGTTGCTAAACAAGTTTTAATACGATTGACGAAAGAAAAAGTTAAAAAGTTCAGATTTTCTGTTATAGTTCAAAATTTTATTCACTTAGGAACAAAACATAAACCATCGTGCACTGATCCAATTCTTTTTCAAAGATAAATGGCATGATAATTTAATGTTCTGAAATGGTCGCCTATCCTAGCCTAACGTTATTTTCTAAAAACATCAAATAGAAGTTAATTAATTACAGAAAACTATATATGCTGACAACACTAAGAGCCATAGAAACAGCAACACTTCTAGAAACCGACCAGAACATATAATGTTCATATGATGAGTTTCAGAATTACCTTGGATATATAAAGTGAATTTACTTCTTTACGAATATTTTAACATACGCTTAAGTTATTTTGCAAATATAAGTCTATAAATTTTATTCTACTTCAAACTAGATGATAATTGATTGTATCTTATGCAAGTGTTGAAATGTGTAATCATTTCAATTATTCTTTACCGTTATCATTATTTCTCTACCCAATGATACATTTAAGACTTCAAACGATTAATTTACTTTGATATTGACGTCCTTGATGTGAATGGTACGATAAAGATACTTCACTTTCATATGAAGGTTCGATAAACATTTCTTGCACATCTAACGTTTCTTCAAGTGATTTTGATGTTTGTATGTCATCATCGCTACCTTGTACAACATAGCAATAGCGATGATAACATAACTAGCCACTAGTAACAGGGATATCAGACCCAAAACAAGAAAATCAGAAAAAACGCAGAAAAAGAAGTAGAAAATCAGTAGACTGTAGAGTAAAAAAGTTCCAAAAATCAGAAGAACTGAAATCCCTCTTGCGTAAGTCAACAGTGTTCAAATTAGGCAGTATAAATCAGAAAAATATTGGAAAAAAAAATCTAAATAATAGCGACATTTTGGAGGAAAATTATGATTTCTTGTTGGTGTACGAGTGACCTTCTAATAGTTAAAGTATACATGAATTTCAATCATATCAAATAAAACAACATCTGTAAAATGTTACACCTTACAAATATGATAGAAATTTGATTTTTTTATTTCTTTCGTTTATCTTTTGTTATCAAAAAAAAACAACAATAAATTGAACAAAAATAATTTATATTTACTACACGCACACACATACACACACACGCGCACATACCCATTCAAAATATAAGAAACAAAAACAGATAATTGAGAATAATTTTTCATCGCTGAGTGCCCCCATTGTCTATTCATTTATCTTACACTTTAAATTTCAATTCCGTTTTTGTATGTTCACCTCCACTCATCATTCTACTTGAATCAATACGATGTTGACCATTTTTTGTCGAATAATAATTGGTGGGTGAAAGTATCTGTTCTTTACTATGGGGTTGTGCTACTTGTTCTTCATTTTGCAGAAGTTTCATCAACGGTAGTGGATAATACATAACTGTTGGAATATCGATAGCACTTGATGGTATCTGCATCGTTTTAAAATTACCAGTCGTAGATAGACCACTCATTACCGGACTACTATCCAATAGACGTGTTGAATAATAATTGTGACGTTGAGGTTTGCGAGTACGATTATGGTGATGATGAGTGGAAGAACGACGATTAGTGGAAGTAGATTGACGTTGTGGATGATGATGATTATGACAGTGACCATTACTCAAACCAAGTGAATGAGGATGATGAAATGTTGTGATTGACTAAAGGAGAGAAAAAGAATTAATAGGACAATTTTTTTATTTAAAAATATTCGATCAATAGTTTTTATAGCAGGTCAATAGGGAAGATGAAGCTGTAACACAAACAAATCATTTCAAGAGAAAATAAATACCAGATTTAATTAATAGAAGAATCATTTCAAGTAACTCGTTTGAAAACGCCTATTTTCTAGCCTTTATACCTTTCGAACGATAGGACATCCAGGAGTTTGCGATTGCCTCATTTTGTGCAGGATACAAAAATAACATATCTTAGAACTCGCTAGGATTCTCTTATAGAAGTACATCAACAACACAAAGACATACACTTTTGAAAAATGAAAATTTTCAAGGAGCGTATTGAATATCTTCGCAATACTTCCTTAATCAAGAATCCTACAGAGCTCTGAGATGTGTCGTTTTGTTAAACACATTTTCAGAATCATGTTTTCAGTTGAGTTTCAAGAAATGGTCCAAAAATGATTACAGAAATAAAGACAAACAACATTATAAAATACTTGAACAAATAACTTTACTGTTTCCTCTCCATAGCGTTATGGTTCTGAATTCTCTCACCCACCCCCAAAAACACTTGTGCGATCTATCGACAGTTTTTCAACAACAAAAGAAAAAATAGTGCAGAGGATAAAATCATAAAACACCTCAAAACCATTATAAAAATAATGAAATTATTTCAATATTAGTTTTGCTCTTTTTCCTTTGAAATACAATTTCCACGTTGATTTCGAGAGAATATGCCAATTATCACTGATCTTTAAGTACAATAAATTAAAAACATAATTAAAACAAAAGGATAGCAGATTAATCAAAAACTAAAAAAAAGTGCAAAATATAAGTCGGCTATGTTAGTGTGTAAGCGTTCTAGCTACAAATTAAAACAACTAAACAACAATTGCACAAAATAAAATAATAAAGCAACGATTAATTTTGAAAAATCGGGGAAACTACTATGAGAAAACGATGTCTCGTTATGTCAAACGAAAAAGACGTTATTTTTTTTTTAATAATGTGTTTTTTAGCATTGTAAATGGAGTGTGTGTTTAAAGTAATAAAATCAGTAAAAAACCGATTCATTGATTTTAGTATTTAAAAAATGTGCATAAAATAGCACAGCAAATGTAAATATATTAATTAAAAGCACAGCACTATATGACTCTCATACAATTACCTTCGACGTAACCTGATATCTTATTAGACAAAACATATATCTGACATTATCTCAAACAGATGTCATGGCTATTTGTTTATAAACTCCTCCCTATAAATTCAAGTGAATGTCAATTATTGCAGAGTGTTATTGAGATAAATAAGAGAAACTCACTTTATTTTTAGTAACAACATTTCCATTATTGTTCGATGTTGGCGGTACATATAATTTTTGTGGTTGAACTTTTTTATTATGATCTGAACGTGAATCATAGGCAGCTGAACGAGATTTTTTTGTTTGTTGAGTTACCACGGAAGATCGAGGTTTTGTTTTAACAATATACCTCAATCTAAAATGAAAGAAACAAGAACAAATTGAGTTAAATAGTATAGGCAAATTTTTAAGAAGGAATGACTGACTGTGTCTCATCTATTAATAAAAGATATTTAGATCTATTTTCTAAGAAAATGTGAAAAGTATAGGCATAACCGATAATAATCGTAACCTTCAATAACCCGTCGAAAGATTCACTACTAACTCATCATCTAAGGAGTTTAAAATTTCGCTTCTACCGTTTGAAAGATATTCAAATTCCCTAAGACGATTCTCTGGAAATCTTTACAAAATGTGTAGAGTAGCATCTACAGACAAATATTTGAATACATAACGAATGCAAGGCGCGATTTTTCTATTTAAGGATTTTTACGCTAATATTTTGTAGCAGAAAAATAAATAAACTTTTTCTCGAGTACAAGTGTAAGTATGATCATTTTGATATGTGTACAAAAATTTTTCGCAAATTTTTGATTCTGTACCCACAGGAGCTGTTTTACTCTATTTATAGCGTTATAATGCTATAAAACATGCTTATTCTTAAATTATGGTATTACAACGCTATAAATTTATCTCATTACAACGCAATAGACGTAGCCTGTCGTGTTATAACGCGTTGCAAAGTTATTTTTCAGGAATTTATGGCGTTGGAAGTGGATAGAAATTTTCATTGCATTACAACTCTATAAATTTACAACATTATAATGCGTTTCAATTTTTTATCTTGTTACAACACAATTAGATTTGTCTACCGCCTTATAATATGTTAGATTCTAATGTATTATGAAGCATTTGAGCTTTCTATTTCAATATAATGCGTTATAATATCTTAGGTATTTTATCTAATTATAATGGCATAAATTTGGAAAAATCTTTTATAGCGTTATAACCCATTAGATAATGCATATCGTATTGTAACGAGTTAATATCTAATAGATTACAATGCATTATTCTTTTCTATCTCATTGCAATGAGATAAGAAAATGAAACTCGGTGTAAGATGATAGGTATTAATGTGTTACAACGAGTTAGACAATATCCAAAACGAAAATACATAGTTTTCTCGTAAAGGACACATTTGCATAAAATTCTGAGACTGCCAATCGATTCCTCTCGAAAAGTTGATCCGGGAAACATTACTTCAACTATATCAGGCATATACGTTACTGACTTGAGAATTAGGACAAACTCCCACAGCACACTTATTATCACTATCACGTATAGCGTTACAGCGTCTGAACAGTTAATGCATTGTAATGCAATAAATTTATGTCGTTGAAACGTGTGAAGAACTTCTATAGCCTTACAATGAGTTAGAACATGCATAACGCGTTGCAATGCGTTACAGATTAATGCGTTATAATACGACAGGAATTTAGTAACGTCTTGTAACTATTAGTGTGTTAGTCGAATTTATAGCGTTGTAACATTATAAAAATATGAGAAAGTCGTTGATAAAAATGTATTATAACACTATAATTTCAATTTTTTGGCACATAACGCGTTACGCTAATGCGTTAAAGGCATGTTTTTTCTAAATTTATCGCGTTATAACACAATAGAAAAGCTAACACATTACAAGGCATTACGATATGCCTAACGCATTATAATGCAATAAATATGAAAAAAAGATTCTGTGGGTAACATACGTTACTTCTGTTGTCTTTTGCACGCATACCTCAATAACCACACCCGCACTTGTACCCGACAAAAAGTTTATTTCTTTTCTTCAAAAATGACGATAGAAACAAGGGAAAATTTTTCATTTGAACTACGGAAATCTCATCTTTGTCAGATTCGGATGAGCTAATAGATTTCGTTTAGACATAAATCAATGACATTAATCTTACTTGAAAAATCAAAAAGAGTGGGTGAGACGAGCATGTTACAACAGTTAACTGTTCGACCGGTTATTTACACTAAAATTTTATTTTTACACGTTTAGTTTACATACTCGGGTATATTTGAACTAATAAATGTTTTTAACCAATTTGTACAACAATCATCATCAAATGGATTCAAATGATTTTTAAATTTTCCTGTCACTTGTTCATTTGTTGTTCTTCCACGACATATGAGAACAATATGAAAACCGGTAAGACCACATATAGGTACGGTGAGTAAGATTATGAATGTGAAAAGAACGAGTGAAACGATAGTCGATAACGATGTGAAATGGAATCGACCGTAAACAATAAAGAAATAAATTGTAAAGCTAAACACGGTAAACATGTGCAACATACAATAACATAAAAATTGAAAAAAATAACGATAATTACGACGACCAACACAATTATTTAACCATGGGCAATGATGATCAAATTGCTGGAAAAATAAAACAATTATTAGTACAATATTTAGTTTTACTTATTAGAAGAGGCACATAAAAGTGTAACATAAATAGAAAAAGATTCTTCAATTATCAAAGTTTTGTCTCGAACAAGAAAACAACCTATTCAATATGTTATATTGATGCGAGAATGTTTAGTTTCTCTGTACGCAGATAAATTGCGCATTTCCTCTCCGCTTGCTTTCTCAGGCACTGTAAGATTACACTCAAAACCCGAGAGCCTTTGTCAAAAATCTATCCAATTTTTTGTGTGAAGATCTAGAGCTTTGATTCGACCACCATCAAATTGAGTTCTGATCGAGAAATACGGACGGATTTTGAGTGTAACAGGTTCCGGAATCTACAAAAGATCTGTACATGGACTCACGCATAAGTCGTCTAAACTCCGTTTTCAATAACGAAGTTGAAAACGATAAGCAAAAATTCGTAGATCCTCTTAACAAAAAAATCCAAAGCTTTTCCTCAAAACGAAAAATTTTGGCACTTTTCGAGTATTTTCGATTTTTCTCAACGAATAAAGGGTTTCTCGAGGCTAAAAAGGTGATATTCGTAATCAGCGTCGACTGGCGATTCAGAATATGTATAATATATCCAAAAATAAATTTCACTTTAAGTTTGCATTACGTGTATCTTATAATGTTTATTTTTTTATACGACAAACAAAATACGCTAATATACAGAAATATCCCATGTGGATCTCTCCGATAGACTTGATCCAAAGATATTGCGGTGTGACACCGATCGCGATAAAATATCGTACCATGGTGTAACATATCCACCAATTCATCGCTATGTGTGCTCTATGTTGAATCTATCGCGATTACATACAATATTGAAAGAACATGTTACATATGCACATAGAGCGCTACCGCGATAAACATAATACATGGCAAGATAAGACCAGTCATTGCGATAAATCGATGGATATTTTACATCACGATATGATATTTTATTGTGATCAGTGTCACGCAACAATATATCGTACTTTCTCCATCAAAAAGAAAAAAATCCTCATGGGACCCATGTTTTACTGTCTAATTATCCAAAAAGTAAAATTAAAGTGAGCGACAATTTCTCAACATAATACTAAAAATCGCGTGACAAACTGGATCATGTATCTGTCATAAGATGACTGACTTAATTACATAAGACTTAGTTTTGAAGATAAAGTAAAGACGCAACCTAACGATCAATTTGCATGCAATACCAATAAAAGAAAATTGGATCTTTTTATTGAACAACTATCAAATGATAGTCATCAAACTCTTCACATTTTCATATAGATGATGATCATCTAATATTTCGATAAATTCAAAAATCATTTCGAGTAAAGAATAATTTATTAACCACACATAAAGCACAATGATTCACACAGTTCACTGAAGGATATGCCGACAACATCGAAAAAACAGACAAAAGTAATCCAGTCTGCATTCCCTTACAAACCTGTGCTGTTTTTGTTTTTCAAATTTCTCCTATCTATCACATTTTGAACAGAACTTACATCAATGCAATAATCACACACAGAACAATGTGAACATCTTGGTGGTCGATAGAACTGACAAGTTTGACACCATTTCATTCGACTATTTGTGCCATGAATCTCAACTAAAACGAGAAAAACAAAATAAGTTATAAATAATGTACTGTTGATAGTTGTTCTTATCAGATATTGGCATAAAAATGTACCGTCAAAGAGAGGAAAAAGAAAACAAAACTAAACATTTTGCTCGTAGAAAAGTCGCTAATTAAACTTTGTTTACTTTTTTTTCTCACTTTAGCAGTAAATACTTATTTTGTTTTTATATGATGAAACAACAACATTATCAAATAGACATCTATTTATATTAAAATGTATATTAATATTGTCAATGAAAAGTTTTTTATCATTTAACTGAATGATATGCTCGTTCACTATCTGATAATTTAGAAATTAACCTGTTTTATAATATATTCCTTCGTCTTGATCATTTTCGTCTTGTGTTGCTCTTTCATATCTGCCAGGATCCATAAATGTGGCAAGTAAAAAGTTTATAATAACAAAAAGTAGTAAAATGGATTGTACAATGGGTATGGCAAGTGATAAATGTTGTGTGATATAAGGACAAATGAACACAAAGTAAAGTGCAGAAAGAACAATTAGAATGAGCCAAGCAATCGATGATGGTAAACGACGTTTGACATATTTTGTACATTTATGTAGACGAGAAGTCTTTGCTACGCGAGTACGACTACCTCCAGCACCACGAGAAGATTCAGCCATTCTGTGTGATGAAAAACAGATTACGCTGACATCTACAAGTAAGAAGAGAAAGACAAATTTTGAGCAATAACAAAAACTCTAATTTAATAACAACAGCAGCTAGTTATAAGGAGAAATCAAGATATTTGATGACCGTAGCTTCAAACTTTTGCAATATCGAAATGCTTACATTTCTTTTTACTACCTTTTTTGGAGGGGATTAATTTTTATTTAATATCTAATCATCTTGACTTTCTCTCAATTCTTATTTTTGAGATCATAAAATGGTTTCTATATTCATTTTCTAGAAAGTTGATCTTTGTACTGTATAGTTCGGACGATTCATGAGAGTAAACACAAATGATTGACAGGGTGACAGATCACTAAGAGGCTTGCTTTAATCAGTGATGACATTCGTTTTTTCTATTAACACAATGCTTATACAAAAACTAGTTGGCGATGATAGAAAAAAAAAAATAGACCAAAGAACAATAGAAGAACTAAAATGACTTTCTCATCGGTTCTGATTTGATTTGCTTTTTTTTGTTACCAATAAAGAAATAGAGAGGAGCCTCCGTTCTTCAGCACACGAAGTATTTCTTACTAATTTTTAAAAAGTTTAATAAATGTAATTCCATCTATTATATATCGGGCTTATTATTTTAGTAGTGATGACTAGTTCAATGTAACTATGCGTGGGAGACATCCGTTATCAAAGAATGTTATTTAATTTTGTTAACGTTCTTTTTACTTTAGAATACCAAGTGCAGTTAC
This sequence comes from Didymodactylos carnosus, assembly GCA_905250885.1. Classification (NCBI taxonomy): domain Eukaryota; kingdom Metazoa; phylum Rotifera; class Eurotatoria; order Philodinida; family Philodinidae; genus Didymodactylos; species Didymodactylos carnosus. The sequence goes on along the minus strand of CAJNOQ010005426.1, from coordinate 2,089 downwards.
GTAGTGATAGGTGTGTCTGTGTTTTGATTTCATATAAGCACGGGATGGGGTTTAACCCGCTAAGAGATATTGAAAGTGACTGTTATCATTATGCTTAGAAATGCAAAATTGCTGTAGGTTTATTTGTTTGCATAGAGCTGTAGCCAATTTACTAGAAAATGGTCATTCTTTTTTTTTGGGGGGGGGGGGGGGGGGGAGGGGCTATTGCCCCCCATTGGCAAAGCGGTGCCCTTACTCTTACAATCAATGAACTAAACTGTATAATTTATACGTTATACTATCGCAGTTGTTAAACAACGATAATTTATTCGATGATTGTAACATAATTTCTAATAAATCTTGTTCAGATCTTCTAAGTACCTTTGAACTATATCGGACACTTCAATGAAAAACACAAATTGTGAACTTACACACAAGAGTATTACAAAACCACATCAAATACACAGCATAACAAAAGTATTGTAGTCAATCTCAGTCAGATTATGAATCTTATAATCACACTGAGACTATGAAAATGTTCAAGCGTTATAATCTGCATTTTACGAAAGCTTTTGCCACTTATTTATTACTATGTATTCATCGATATCCTTTCGTTAAGACCGCGAACAATGAGAGATTCACACTAGAACATGTTATATTTCTTATAATCATTTAGAAGAAGAAGCACAAATAACACATTAAAAGCTTTTGCGCATCATGCTGTCCTTTAAATGTCATAAAGAACTATGAAATTTAACAGCGCATGATGATGGAATGGTTCAAAAGCAGAACAACATACACCTCATCCAAACGAGCAAAATCAGTTAGCACTTTTAAGAAGAAGTAAACACGTTGGTATCTCAAGAAATGATTGTAAGCTAACTATTGTATATGCACTACTGTAAAAATTACCTACATGGTAGTTATTACTTATATATATTCTGTGTGTTTGCTATAGGGAAAGTAAAACAGAAATCTTGATGATATTGCTTTCATTCATTTCAAAGTGTCAAAATGAATGACGTTTTTCAGTTGTTGTAGAAGTTAAAGAAGACGACTGTACGTCTACCAGTAGACAATCACTTTACCTTCTTCATGTTCCCATTTAAGTTCAACCATAAAACTATCGTAAAAACGATATCCGCTAAATGAATTTAAACACGTAGTCTGAATCAAATGTCGAAGATTCATTCACTTTTTTTTCACAGCCAAATTATTGGATCAATTCTAAAAATCATATCCAAGAACAAGTTATTTTTAGCATTTAAAACAACGATGGTCTCACTCTTCGTTAAACTCTTTGTCTATTATCTTTTGCTGATCACTCTATTAAACGAAATGAGAATGATACAGGAGCCTTAATTAGAAGATCATTCGTACACTACACTTATAAAATAATCCATAAGTCTATTCTCTTCAAAATTTGATTTATCTATGCTACTTCGCGTCTCTCTGCAGAATAAAAGCGAAATTTAATATGAAACGTTCTTGTAAAGCTAAACAACTATAGATACTTACTTAATAGTCAAGTCTTCGATCTCATTTGTGTCGTATTTTAGTCTGAGCGCTTCAATGCTATGGTAATTAATTTTCACATTATTTGTTCGTCAATGAACAGTGTAATGACTTTTTTTTCTTCCACAAATAAGTCAGATTAGAATTAACCTACACGTATTATACATGTAGAGAAAATTTCTTTATATACAGAAAAGAAATAAATATCTAAAAAATATTAAACAAAAGGAGTCTGTTACGAATAATTATGGCAGTATAATATCTTGGTTATTATGTGAAGTTACCGAATGGTTGTCTACTTGTTCAGTAGACAACCATGAAAGGTCCTGAAGTATCTTCCTGGATGTTCTTCGCATAGCGTCTGAGACCGTTAATCCTGCTTGATATTGTAGTCGAGTTGGCCAGATAATTAACGGGTGATGCAAAAGTTTTTTCCTTTTTTGTTTCCACTATTGCTTTCTCCCAAAACATCCGAAAGGGTTAATTGTTTCTCCGTTGGAAAGACCGAAATCTGAACTTCAAAAAAACATATGAAACAAAACTTTTGTGATTGAATTTGAGTGAGAAAAAATTTAAATACCAAATGCCGCCAAAA